>JBBPQG010000191.1:0-28442 GCA_038092395.1 Boletus variipes var. fagicola | reverse complement strand
CAGTTCTCTTGACCTTAGCGAGTTGCTGAATAAGAAAGCACGCAAAGAAACGCAATGCCAACGCTCTCACCTGCCATACCCGCGTGTTACATCCAATATGAGCAAGTGTAGAGGAACAGACGGATACGATCGAGACTGCCATCTCCATCAACATGGGTGGAGAAACCACCGAGGATTCACTCGTTGCCAGTGGAAAATTGATGTGAAGTGTGCGAAGGTTCCTTGCCATCGCAAACAGACGGGCCGCATCGTCCTGGCAAAATATAATTATTTCCGATGCAGGTGCGCTCCGATTAGCCATGGACTTACTAGTTCACGCTGCTCCGCTACTACTACAAATAGTTGCTCGAGCAGTGGACATTGTAAACAAATCACCTCCAGTGCAACGAGGCTAATCTGCATTCGATGAACAGAGAACTTCCTCAGTCGGTGGCCGTGTTTCGCGGCCATGTTCATCCAGAATCCATCTGGTATGGGAGTCCATATCGACATGGCTGTGGAGTACACCGAGAATGCCTCCAGCGGCGCAAAAGCCAATAGCTCTCCAACGTCACGGGTCCACTTATCCAAAGGCATATGGATGTGGACAGTCAGAGTAATCGCTCTCAACCGTCTAAATGCCTCTGTGCGGAGACATGTGGCCCTGAAGGCAGACATATCCTACCGAACGCATGATTGAGGCAAGTGGGTCAAGCACGTGCGGAGAACACGTACGAATGCCTGCGAGAGGCCCTCGACACTCACCCCGATGAGTCCGTTCTTGTTGGCAGTGGCGATAGCCCCGATACCCAGATGGGTCACTCTGGGACAACCGATGATGTATAGATACTCCAGTCCTTGAAGCTTCGACGAAAGATGTACCAAGAATGCATCGGTCACAAGGGTCGATGCCTGTAGAGGCTATCATTCACGATCTGGACCGGGTGTGAATATCACCTTACCTTACATATGAGTGTGAGGCTACGGAGTGTTTCGCCTGTGATCGAAATCCATGTAGGAAAAATGTCCAGAACATGAGCGCTAGGCATAATCAGCGAGATCTTGCTTAAACGAGAGAATTGAGTGAGTAAATATGGACTATATTCGCTGTCGTTCCCATTGATCTCCAGCTCACGCAGCTGTGGGCAGCCGCTAAGTGACTCCAGCACGCAAGAATGGAGAGATCCGTCTCTGGTCCATGTACAAGACCTAAGGTGAACGCAGTTTCGAATCCCTTCAGTGCATAGCTGTAGTAGCTCCGAGTGGCGTTCAGCGGATAGACCCTTCGGAAAGTCTCTGATCTCTACCGAGAGGGGGTGAGGGATTGAAGTCGGGAGACAGATTTAACGGCGACTCGCCTAGTTTCTCTACATAACGGGCGAGATGAGGACATCGAGATAAGGTCCTGAGGAGTAATATGACCTGTATAAAGAGCACTATCGAGCGACTGTGCAAGGTAATCTCAGTCCAGAGGCCGACCTTGGTCTTTGCTTCCTTGTACCAAGCAAAGATGAATACGCGACGATACAGCAACGAGATCGCAAATCTATTGAATGTCTTATTCACAAGACATAGTTTGGATATGTGTTGGGGCCGCAAAACAAAGCCGAAAATGATTGGCAGCAGCTCGAGTGGAAGCTCGAGGAAATGGGTCATCTGTGCCAGACGACTTGGCTGATCTTATGAAGGGACGAAAGTGGAATGCTGACTAATCAGACACGCCAACATTCCGGTACACTAGGCGTCTTCCAAGTCCACCTTGCCTTCGTACCACTATCATCCCGGCACAATGGACATTGACGATGACTATGGAATGCAGGAACAGGAGTCTGATCCTGTGCAACCCGAGAACTACGAGGAGGAAGAGGTAGAACAGACTCGGTCAGAGCGTAAAACTGGAAAGGTTCGGGGGTCTATTTACGATCCACTGGACGACGACGAGGACGACGAGGAAGAGGAAGAAGAGGAGGAGGACCATCGCGGGAGGAAGCGCGCAAAGGTTCATGTTATTTGCGACATTGTTTTCGGGCTTGTTCTCATGACACCTATGTAGCACCGTCACAGACGCAATGCGGTCAACCGCTTCCTCGATGTAGAGGCAGAGGTCGACACAGAAGAGGAGGAAGAGGAAGAGGAGGATGAAGCTGGTGGTGGTGCGTCTTGTGGTCAAATCATCATCGCCACAGTTCTGATCACCTTTGTCTAGATGAATTCATTGCAGACCCTGGTTTTGAGGGGGACGAAGAAGATGTGAATCGAAGAGCAGCCGTCAACGCTCGTCTTGATCGCCGAGAGAGAGAACTAAACGATCAAGACCTAGCCAAAATTGCCCAAAATCTACACGAGCGCTATCGGAGTGCCGGAGTACGGTATACGGGAGACATGAACGAGGTTCCACAACGTTTGCTTATGCCCTCGGTACACGATGCGAGCTTGTGGCAAGTTAGAGTCAAGGTAGAGTATCAGTACAGTTCAAGCTTTGTATCGTCACTCAAATCGTTTTTTCAGCCCGGACGGGAGCGAGACATCGTGTTCAGTCTCATGCGCAAAGCAATGGATCTCGAGTATAGGACCCAACCACTTTCGATATTATCAGCTTTCGAACGTGACTCTTTGCCTGGGATGATATACGTGGAAGCTCGCAGCGCCCAACAGGTCAACCAGGCATGCAAAGGTCTCGTCGGCGTCTACCCAAGTCGAGGTGTCACTTTGGTACCCATCGAGGAAATGGCCAGCCTTTTGCAAATCAAGAAACAAGACTTGACTGTAACCCCCGGTACATGGGTTCGTGTCAAGCGCGGAAAGTATCAGGGTGACCTTGCACAAGTTATGGACATAACCGAGAACGGCGAGGATGTGGGCCTCAAGTTCATTCCTCGTATCGATCTTAATCCGAGGGATGACGCGAGCGTAGACGGACGCAAGCGGAAGAAAGCTACTGCCGGTGTACCCACAATGCGTCCTCCCCAACGGTTCTTCAATTACGAGGAAGTTGTCAAGGTATATGGCCGCAAACAGGTTTCTAAACGGAATCAGGTCTATGTTTTCCAAAATGACACGTACAAGGACGGTTTTATCGAAAAGGACTTCAAACTTTCGGCGCTGCAATTGGACGACGTCAATCCCACTTTAGATGAGATCACGCGCTTTACCCGAGGGCAAGACGGTGCCGAGAACGAGAATCCGGTTGACCTCTCTATTATCGCGGAAGCGTCAAGAAAGGCAGCGATTTCTGTCCTTCAGCCTGGAGATCACGTCGAAGTCTTTGAGGGAGAACAAGCTGGTGTACACGGTATCGTCGACTCAATCAATCAGGACGTCGTCACCATTACTGCAGTCGGCGTGGACCTTGAGGGCCAAAAAGTCGACGTCCCAGCTCGCAGCGTTCGAAAGCGGTTCAAACCCGGTGACCATGTTAAAGTGATGACCGGCCAGAATGCAGACGAAACTGGTCTTGTTGTGTCTGTTTCGGACAACGTCATCACGTTCCTCTCAGATATGTCCATGCAGGAGGTAGGCTTCCTTGTTTGTAGTGTTACTCTGTCCACCATGTTCATCATGTTTTCATTCAGGTTTCTGTTTTCTCAAAGGATCTTCGGGAGGCTGCTGAGGTAGGTTCCGGCACAAACATTGTGGGCAATTACGAGTTGCATGATCTGGTTCAACTTGAGTGAGTACATTGTTTGCTGACGACTCTGGTACTAAAGAAGTTCTTAGTCTACAAACTGTCGGAGTCATTTTCAAGACCGAGCGTGACTCCTTCCGAGTGCTTGACCAGAATGGTCAAGTACGACTTGTCCAACCGCATCAGATATCCATGCGTAGGGATTCATATCGTGCAATAGCAACCGACTCTGAGGGCCACGAGCTTCGTGTCAATGACAATGTCCGAGAAATAGATGGAGAGGTGGGTTCATAGCAAGTATCCGCTATCTAGTCTCACTTATTCCACAGACTCGTAAAGGCAGAGTGCTACACATTCACCAGTCGTTTTTTGCTTTCTTACACAACCGTGATATTCCCGAGAACGGAGGTGTATTTGTCACCCGCGCTCGGTCCCTAGCCTCACTGGCACCAAAGGGGAATCTTGTTAAGCCCGGCACGGACCTGGGTAAGATGAACCCACATGTAGCCGGTGGTGCGACCACAGGGGGCATGGTTGGCTCTGCCATGGCCCGCGGACCGCGAGATAGGGACATCGGCGCCCTTGTCACTGTTGTCAAGGGTCCGCAGAAAGGCTACGTTGGGATTATCAAAGACACCAACGGAAACCTTGCCCGCGTAGAGTTACACACCGGGAACAAAGTGGTCACCATTGACAAGCAAAAACTCTGCCGCAGGCTGTAAGTAATGCGAATAAACTTTGACCTCGTGGTTCTTAGCCTCCTCGTCTCAGACCCGATGGAACACTCCTCCCTCTTAACAAACCCTATAATCCGAATGTTGGACAAAGTAGTTTCAAGACCCCGGGAGCACCAGCGCGAACACCCAACCCTTATGCGCAAGCGACCGGTGGTCGCACGCCTGGATGGGGAGGAGGTCGTACACCAAACCCATACGCGAATGGTGATGGAAGAACCCCGGCTTCCAAAACACCGAATCCATTTGGCGGTGATGGTGGCAAGACCCCTGCCTGGAACGCTTCGTCCCGCACGCCTAATCCACATCAGGATGGTGGCAAGACACCAGCTTGGAACGCTTCTTCACGGACGCCTAATCCTTATCAAGATGGAAGCAAAACCCCCGCTTGGAATGCCTCGTCACGGACTCCAAACCCATATGCGAACAGTGATTCCCCGACCTGGGGTAACGATGGGGGCAGAACACCTGGTTCAGGTTGGGGCGGAGGATGGGGTGGTCCACCGGATAATAACACATGGGGCAACACCTCACCTGCACGGCCAGCCGATGTTAGTTACTCCTCATGGGTGAGCACCACAAAGTAACAGGCATCTACCGCAACTCACTCACTGGACAAAAGTCTGCACCAACACCAGCAGCTGCTCCAACACCGTTTGCTGCTCCTACCCCAGCTGCATATCCAAGTGCACCTACGCCTCGCACCATGGGGTCGGCTGGCTTTATGCATTCAGCCCCGACACCGGGGGTCTCGACTGCGGACGAGGATGATTCGAGTGAGTGACTACCCGGTCAATCACAAAATACCATCTCACTGACTGGCTTTCAGCTCCTACCTGGCTACTGGATCCGGTCTTCCAAGACAAGAAGGTACTGATGGAAATCACTGGCACGTTAGGGGGCTGGCATGGTGGTGAGCTCAACGGTGCCAAGGGCTTCGTCACCAGCGTCTTCCGAACCCCCGGGGACACGCTCATCGCCATCGAGTACATCGACCCGGGTCGAGCGGGGACTACGGTGGATGTACCAATCAATTATCTCAGTCCTGTTCACCCAGAACAGGTCGGGGATCACGCCATTCCATTAGATGGAACCAACCGGGGCGTCGAAGTCATTCTTTGCCAACAAGTGGCCTCGGGTATATGGCAAGTGTCGAAGTCGCTCGATTCAAATATGATCACGTGCCTAGAGACTGCGATGGTGAAGCTCCACGTCAAGTGATGCAAAAAGACTATCGTATTCTTGGTTTGACGTTGCATTTTTCCCCTCATGTACCACTCGTGCAGATGTTGGTCGTAATTTATGTACCCTACTTTCTTCCCGTGCAGTAATCAAACTTGGGAACTGTCGGTGCCGCTGTTGTCGCCAGACCTTAAAGTGATTTAGGTGAATGCTTCTCCACCTCTCCTCGATCCCCTCCACCTTGGATCAGTGAGTCTTTCTACGAATGATTAGACGAGGGTCCATAAGTGTTCTTTTCGACCCATTCTTCACGTCGTAACTCGTCAGACTGTCAGCGATGTCATGTAAACACGAAAAAAGCATTCTCATTTCAACGGAGAGCAAGGTACCTCTCCAAGCAAGGCACTCGTAAAACTACAGACAAAAACCTACACATCGCTACGTCACACTTACACCCGTGAAAGGAAATATTAGAATTGCTTGGCTGACTTCTCTGCATACTTGGTCGACAGCTCGGCAGCCATCTTGAGCGCACGAGGCGTATCATACTTGTCCATGATGACTTCCACGAGTTGAATCTTTCCTGCATTGGCAAATTGGGGATCATCCAAGAGTTTTTCCAGTTCGGGTTTGTTGCGGACGGTGTACGACCTCGACAACGTGCCATTAAGATCACCGAGGGTCGTAAGAAGTGACGTCCATTTCCTAGTGTCGCGTCAACGGTGCAACCTTGGTCGCGAAAGATAAGATATCGTCACTAACCAGTCAGCAATGTCGTTGTACTTCCTGTCCACACGAGTCAGGACTGACTGCTAGATACACAAAAAGAAAACGTTGCTCACCTGTTCATGCCATGCAGATTCCTCTCAATGTTGTAACCGCTATTGTTGATCAGGAAGATGATTGGGGTGAGCCCGTGGCGGGTCATGGTAGACAGTTCCTGGACAGTGAGTTGCCTGAAAATTGATTAGTATACAATCAACACGACAGTCCCTGGGCCTACATGCTGCCGTCGCCAATGAAAAGGATAACACGGCCAAGTCCTCTGTCGCGCGCGGCAAGGGCCGCTCCTAGAGTACTCCCTTTTGGATCTCAATGTCATCTCATTATCACGCGTGTTTTATCCACCCGCTTACCGACAGCCCAGCCAATGCTGCCATACAGTATCTGGCTCACAAACATGGTCTGTTCAGGTAACGGGACATCCAGGATACCAAAATTTGACGTTCCTAAAAAACCAACGTGCTCAGTCTAGCTCATGCAAGGGTTGAGGTTGATGACGCACCTGTCTCTGTAACGATCACGTCCTTCTTTCTGAAGAATTTGCCGACTCGAGGCCAGAAGTAGGACTGCGTGATATCACTGGTTTGTTCCATGGGAACTTCCAGCTTGGGTTTGCAAACCACAAGTTCGGCAGCCTGACATCGGAAATCCTTCAAACGAGAAGTGAGCTTTGGAAGTAGTTGCTTCATCCCGATTTTTGGGAAGTGCGCATGGCGCACGAGGACGTGGTCGACATGCAACTGGAATTGACTCAGATTTTCGCCAAGTTCAAGCGTAAAGGTATGCATACCTCGATAGTGTGAGTGGTTGGGATTCGATATGTGAACATTCCCGTGTTAAAATCTGATTTCAGTGCACCGATGGATAGTATCAACTTGGCACTTTCTACCCGTTCCTTGATCACAGGATCACTGATGGAACCTATGTAAATCTTTGGACCAAAGGTGAACAGGACATCGGAAAAAGCAACGAATACATACACCGCCGTACCGATCATACTCCTCACTGATCGTAGTTTTGCCCATCGGTGCTGAGTATACGGGATAATGGGTTGCAGTGAGCAAGTCCTTCACTTCATCCTGTACATCATGCCGAGATACACAAGCGTCGACAAGGACAGCGACGTTGTTTTCAGCTTCACGAATAACTTTCATGATCTCATCCAACACGAACTCTTCCACATCAGGATTGTTTGGAGGGAGAATGCGGGATAGTGGGATCTTCAATCGCTTGGTCGAGACTTTTTCAGACACCATATCAGTCGGGAGTGACAAGTAAACCGGGCGAGCCTGTGAACAGATAAGGGCCCGAGCCTATTCGATGAATTACGAGACATACACGGGAGACGCAGTCGGTGAGAATACGGTCAATGTCTACTGTGGCTTGGACTTTGTTCGCCAGCATTGCCTGGGATATGGTCACTTGTTCTGCAGCTTTGGTGAACACATCGAACCTGTCAAATGACGTGAGCAACACTTTTGTTTTTGTCTAGTGACGCTTGTTAGTACCTTGCATCTCCCAGTGTGTGATGAAGCAAAGGCCTTGTTTTAAGTTGAGCAGTGCTTGGCACGCCTGCTATATGAAGTACCGGAACCATCTCGGAAAATGCTGGACTGGACATGAGGGGTGGACATGGTGGAAAGAAATGATATCAGCTCACCGCCCGCTATGCCATTAATGGCACTCAGCTCGCCGACACCGAACCTTGGAGAAAGGTTAGAGAGACCGCAGGATAATTGGGATCTCAAAGTACGTTGTGACAACCACCCCTATGCTGTGTGGCTTAACTCTTGCATACCCGTCGGCAGCATACGCCGCATTGAGCTCGTTACTGAGACGCCGTCAGACTGTGGACCTTGTGTAAACAAAAATCATACCAGTTCCCAATCCACTTAATCTTGGGATGGTCCTCTACATAATCCTTGAAGATCGACCTGTTAACGAGACAACCAGACTTGACATACACTGTGCAAGTGCACCAGGAATGCTGGATTATGCGTCAGCTTCACCTCGAACACGATCGAATACGCTATACATACGCATATTGAAGTCACCAGGCACGCCAAAGATAGACTGGGTTGGGGAGGTCATCAATATTTCACGGTGGGGGTAACAGAGAAAGCGACATACCGAGACCCCGAGCTGCTCCAACCTAGTCAAAAGGTAATCTGCGACGGTAATCTCGTCATCGTCTTTGTGCCCGAGCGCAAGAGACTGCAGCTCATGGCGAAGTCTGGCCACCTCTGATTGCATGTCAGTTAGAGTCGCCTGCATGGTGTTGGCCATGGGAAGTGGAGGCGAGACCCTCTTTCTTGGGCTCTTTTATGGATATCGGGAAATGGGGCAGTCCTGACTTTTGTGGACTGCATGTGACCGCGTACGGCCAACCACGGCGTACGTGGTTGTCTAATTCTTTACTACCTGTGACCGCATGAGGTGAGGCCGAACCACGGGATATGATACCGCAAGGCACATTAGGACTTCGTATCTCAGCCTGAAACCTACCGGTGCCTGAAAACAACATCGCAGGTGTTCAATCACCCAAGCCGACCCGGTTCCAGCCTGACCTAGCGGCTGGTTCGAGACCGACCAAGTCTTCTTGTGTGATATGACCCAAAAGTTACTCCTGGAAGCCTAGACGCCATGTACAACAGTCCTTTCGCCGTCTCTTCCGTGAGCAAGATAAGATAGCTGATGGGGGTAGAGCGCAAAGACAATTCTGTTTAGCGGCTTTCTACCCATCACTTGATAGCACTGATCATTCAAATCGGAAGGGACCGGTAGGATGACGACGGGGTTCTTAGAAAGTCGAGTCTAGACTTGGCGGCGGAGATGAGACAACGTGAGAAAGTCGGCAGTGTAAGTGTACACCACAACCTCTGAATCATATCCATATCCATGTCGTTTCTCGTAGGGTCCCTCGCAGGTGCGGTCGCGACAGGTGGGGTAAGTCACAACTCGAGCTAGCACTCGTATACGGGCGTCTCACCCGCACCGTTCGCACATTCACAACCGGCAGGTATACTATGGCTTCTCGAACTTGATGCAAACGAGGTATGTTCTCTTGCCAGTCCCCCCAGTGATCCAAGCTTGAACGTTGACCTCGGCTCACACCCATGCGCGTTACGTTGCGTGGATGATAGGGCCGCTCAACATCGTCACGAGTGCGTATGCTCGTGTTTGCGTTTTGCGTTTTGACCTCCTCATTTCGCCTCCCCCAACTCATGCCATGCGCAACAGTCTCCACCACCTCGCGACTCGTCTCGTCGACGCGACCGCGACGCTCCCAGGTCCCCTACCTGCATCCAAGCGGATCGTCGAATACCCGTTGAAGACGATGGTACAAGCGCAGTGGAACGAGCACGTCGCGAGCATGTATTCGACTGTCGGACGGTGGGAACGGGATACGTCGGAGTGGGCGAGGAAGGTCTTGTACGGGGAGGCATGAGCCGTGTCCTCATATGCACGATATACGAAAGGAGCTTTCCACGTCGCTTATCTGCATGCATTATTACATGGACACCGGCCACGTTATCAAACTACAGGATACAACGGAGTGATTTCTAGACGCCGAGGGTATCAGTAGAAAGAGTACATAAATCCCCGAGTGTCGGTCCTCGTTCCCCCTCTATCGCACAATACAAGTAACGCCTCACGTCCTCAACGTCTATAGCCCTGATGATACTGACTATAGCCTTGTGGGGGCGGCGGCGGCGTCGGTTGGTACTGTGTTGATGCTCGGGAGGGTGTACTTGACGAAGGGGGAGGAAACGAGTATTGCATCAGAGGTGGGGGCGCAGGGAATGTCGTGTTGGTTGCGTATTCCGGTGACGCATACTGACGAGATGGTTGTGATTGTGGTGGTGGTGGCGGGGGTGGGAACGTTGACTGCCTTTGAGGCGGTGGGGGCGGAACGGATGGTTGGGGCGATAATGATGGGGCAGCGTAGTGTGACGAGCCAAATAGTCCAAGATTGGAATATGGATCTGATGGCGCGCTCGGTGCTGCGTACGGACTGTGTGGCAACTGTGGTGGGGGTGGAAGAATATAAGGGACATGGCGCTGAGGTTGGGCGGGAGGAACGAGGGCCGTGTACGATGTTTGTTGAGGAGGTTTCGCTGGTGGTGATGGTCGGCTCGTACCACTCTGCAAATTCATTGAAGCAAATGACGCTTCAATGGAAGGCGGAGAACGTGGAGGCGGAGGAACAGGGGGCTTGGCATCGACTGGAGGGGGAGCCTTAGGGCTGGAGAGCCGTTGTTGGACCTCTGCCTGTCCTGCTAGCTTGCCGCGTTCCAAACGTCGCTCAGAGACAAAAGACTGGACATTGCGAGAAAGGGTCGAACTCAATTCCGTGAGTTGGTTGTAAAATTGCAGTCCTTTCCTGTGCGTACGGCCTGTCTGTGAGCGGGTGAACTGATCAAGCTGGCAATAAACCCACGTCAATCCATCCCTGACTTCCATGTAGCCATCCCGGGACCGCGAGATTCTTCGAATGGCGTCTTTCTTCCGTTTCTCTCGTTCTTCCCACTTCTTTGCGCCGGATCCACGTCCTGCAGTGTCCCGTAGACTCTTCCACATGCTCTGAATTTCTTGCAAAGCAATTTGTTGGTGATGTACGGTAGCAGTCAATCGTTGCTGATATGGTTTGAACTTTTCAAGTTCGGCGGCAAATAAAGCGGGTTCGACATTGCTATTGCGGCGGTTGAGCAGGAGGAGATGTGATACGTCGTCCACTTGGATCTGAACGATCGTCAGCAGAAAAGTGGCCGCATCAAATGTAGAACTACCTTTTCCTTGAGGTCCTTGAGGACTTCATTTCGTTCGTACGCAATCTTCTTGATCCTCCCTAGACGCTCTTCTATCTCGGATGTATATTGTCCGATTTGCGCCCGCTCTTGCTCGTCGTGGGTTTCCCAGCTGATTTCCAGGTCTAGCAGGCTCTCTGCGCCACCGCGTTGTACGCTCGCAAGGAAGAGTTCTTCAAGGTCAGATGACAGCATCAGCGAGATGTCTCCCTTCACGGTATCCCAAATCGCGAAAACTTGCTTGTCAGACGTTGCAGCTGCCTCGAGAGCGTTCAGATGAGACTTTAGATCTTGTCTCAAGGACTTGTTCAGCGATGCAGATGGCTCCTGTGTCCATAGATGATCATACTTGACCCTCATCGATTCGCACTCGCGGGATTCGCTGTCCAATTCACGTGAGATGGACTCGAGCTCGGATTTGACAGTATCCTTTAAGCGAGACAATTCGCGCGTGAGCGCATCGACGCTTTCTCGATCTTCCATGACCCCAATGTCTTCTCTCCAACGCCGCACCTCTAGCGGAATCTCGTCCTCTGCGTCAATTCCTCCCTCTGCCATGGCTTTGAACCGCCCGAGGCCTTCCTGTACTCCTATGGCCTCCAGTGCACTGCGCACCTCGACTTCTGCGCTCTCGGCATTCTCCACCTCTTTGCGAACCAACTTTGCTTTCTCTTCCGAGTAAACGCTCGCGCTTTCGTGAACGCTGAGAGGAATAAGCTTAATGAAGATGTCCGGACCGATGACCTTTTGTACTTCGGGTGCACTGTAGACCTCTTGGATAGTAGTAGGAGTGGCGACGGATGCCTTGTCGATGGCAGGGAGGGCGTCTGAAGAAGGAAGGACGGCGTTGTAGATGAGATCGTTGTCGCGTTGAGCTTCATTCTTGTGGTCGGTGCAGACCTGTAGATGGGATTTCGTGCGCTCGAGAATGGAAGCCCCTGCATCGGCTGGCAGAGTGGGTGATACGTGTGCCCAGAGGGCGGAAAATGATTGGGCAGTACGGTGACTTTCTTTGGCGAGTGACTCTGCGAGAGTATAGCGCACGAGGGATTCGCCATGGTTACCTGCTTTACTGTCGACCTGGGCACGGTAGAATTGTGCGAGCGAACCAAAGAACTTGGATTTGATCTGGAGCGGGGGTGAGATGGATCGCCAAACTGGTCAAGTTGAAGATATACCTGTATGAGAGTTACCCAATTTCGATCAAAGATGCCTTTTCCCATGAAATCTTTTGCTTCCTCGGAGAGGGAGGTATACATGGACGCGGCCTGAGATGCGATCTTTGCGATGAGCGAATTCGCCTTCTTCTCGTCGGTGCATTTCTCGAGAAAGACCTCTGTGGCCTGTGCAAGGACGATGCCGACGAGGAACTTGATCACTTCGCGACTGAGGTCGGTGGATGGTGCATGCAAAAAGTTGTCGTTGATGTAGCTGAGCATGCCGGCACAGCTGCGGAAGTAGTGAAAGGCGAGCCTCAGGCCCTCTGGATCGGACCTGTTCTGAGACGCGGCGATGGCAGAGTGGGTGGCGGCGATCTGAAAGAGAACGGAAGCCTTTTCATAGGCGATGGAGGTTTGCACGGTGACCTTGTTGGTGAAGGCATCGTGCCAGGAGAAGTTGACACGGATCTCGGAGAAGCGGAGCTCGAGGAGTTCAAGCTGGCCAAAGTACTTGTAGAGGAGATCGCGGCCTGCGAGTGGGTGAGCGGTGGGCAAGTAGAGCAAGGGGGAAAGGGTGGACCGGTCATGTCGCTTCCTGCGCCTTTTACAGCATCCTGTCTGCAGCGCTGGAGTGCCTGACACTCCTGAGCATATGTCTCTGGATTCTCGCCGTACGACTTTGCGATGAGATTGCGGATTGGCGTCGTCCAGTCGACCTCGTCAGCGGTCTTTCTGGGGATCGAAATCATCGGGGACTGGTGCGAGGACATGATGACCGACTCACACTCGAAACTGCGCATACAGTCAGGGTATAGCTTGTTTATCATTGTTTGTTTCTCCTCGTCAAATGTCGCCACCAACGTCGAGCGAGAACATCGTCAGTGAAAAGGTGCCTTCTCTTGTTTACTCCCCGCGTCGCTCTGCTCACTTCAACGACAGTATGACCGCTGTCGTATGTCCCTCCTTGTCTTCTAGCACACTCACTCAACTCCCTCCCCAGTCGCCGATCTCCTCGTCAAGACGTACGCCCATGTCCATCTCTCCCGTCGTCCGTGTACTCACCCATCCTTAGTGGCGTAGGCTTTGGCATCGGCGTAGTCGCCTCCGTTATTCTCTTCAAAAGTGCGTCCCACCGTTCCGTCCGACACAATTCGCTCACACCCTCGCCTAGGACGCACGTGGCCCATAGCACTCTCCTCCGGCTTCGGCATGGGCGCCGCCTACGCCGACTGCGACCGCTCGTTCAATCCTGCACGCGCACCTGGCACCCGTATCATATCTGACGCATCACAACTGGAGCAGTCCAAGTAGACACGAAGTAGATGTCATTGCCAATTAGACATGTTTCCCTGGCCCGAATCATGATTCCCCACTCGTTCCGATTTTTTCCGTCCCTTTACCCGGCGCGTGCTGTCCAGACTCACGTGTGTTGTCTCGTTGGGGTAAAGTCTTCTGCGGTTTTCCGTGCACAAGCCGTTCGTACAAGACGTCTGTCGCGTAGCCATTAGAGATCCCGATTGCTGTTGTAAGAGTATGATATTATCGACAACGCACATGCTGTTGCACCCATGATGGGCACTGTGACGATGATTGTGCGCAGTCTTTGGGCTTGTGGGTACAACTTTGGAGCCATGCTCGTGTGGTGGAAACGAGTGAGACTTGCAACTGGTGTTCACAGAACGCGGTTCTGGTGCATGACGCGTGGGAAAGTTACATGACAAGGAACGCCAATGGTCCCAACTACTGCATGCAAGTATGATACTAGTACTACCTGTATATAGTGGCCAATCGTTCTCGCCAATGCCGCAGCGTTCGCACTACGAACCTTACAGGCTGAGAGCCTAGGATCTACTCATAATTCAGAAACACATGGTGAGCGTCGGTGCGATTATCAACGCGTGTATGTAACTCTAATTCGTCAGTGCAAGTGACGTAGGGTGCACGAGTCTAAGTACCGCGGTTGCAAGCATTTATAACCCGCCGTTTGGCTCATCAGTCGCGCATTATAAAGTACCCTAGTAGGTTCCTGGTCCTAGAGGCTGATAACCCTCGTTCCAAAATCAGCGACAGGATATGGAAAGGTGAGTCCAGGACAGCACATGAACATCAACGACGTCGGAATCTCGAGGCGATGTGCGAGCGCTGCCACCGTCTGTGGACCAAAATCCCCGTCCACGAGCATCTACACGATAGCATGAACATCGAGTCACTTGTTGTCAGATGATAAAGACGACCGCACCAAATCGATCGTGATTTCCGGAAACGCCTCGTCTAAAACTGTACGAGCAACGTCAACCCTAGCCTCACATACTCTAGATCAACCTACTCTTTGTGTTGGCCTCCATCTCTGATGGCACCGTTCCGTCGTGAAAGTGGACTATCTTCAAGCACGACGTCTCCTCGTTACGTTGGACGTAGAGGATCATGTTGAACAGCTGGTTGATCTAACCAAGTCTGGTCGTCAACTCGGGCTCCCGAGTGTCGCATAAACGCACTGCACCTCGTCATTCCTTACCAACAGACATACTTCTTGCCTCTTCAGCCTTTTCATAGCATGAGTCAACTTGCTTCCCCAGTTTTGCGTAGGCCTCAGTTGGTGGAGGATAGGAACCTGGTCGTACATCCAGTAAACCCACCGGAGAATTGCAACTTTGTTGTCCGTGATTGAAAAGAAGACGAGTAGCCCGAGAAAGTAGAGTGCAAACCAACTATGCACGCGTCAATTTTGGTGGACTATGATCCAGTATGATACGTACCCGGCAATGGTAGGATCAATTGCAATGCTGCCCGCAAATACGGCACCCGCCACAAGACCAGTGCCGACTACGCAGGACAATGAGCATCGCGACAGACGCGGGAGACGAGGTCGTGAAAAGCGCAATAGTATAAGCGAGAGAGGGAAGAGCGTCATCACAGACAGCCACGCAACAGAGAACCTGTAACGCATAAACTGCTCGTATGGAAAACTGCAAACGCGAACAACCTACATCTTTGAGACAACACTCAAATTTGCACCGGTGCTGGCATAAATCGCACCGCTAAAGCCAACGAAGGATAGGATCGAAACATACAGAGCCTTGGTGTATGGTAGAACAGCAAGGAATGTTCGGGGTAGGACATGGTCATGGGCCAACTCGGCCAGGAGTTCACAAGCGCTCGTTATGCCTACCCAATAAGATTTCGGCAAAGCACAGGGTAGATCTCGACTTGCCTGTGAGAACCCCTGCACAGAGCACGATCACTGCGTCTGTGGCAACCCAGACTCGTAGCCAGCGTCCAGCCACCTATGCCACTTGCCATCGGTACCCGTGACAATGATAGACACCAAGCATCAATCAAACCTTTTGCGCCAACAGACCTAATACGTTTTCGTGTGTCTGTACATTCAAAGGAAGCAATGCCAACACAAATAGCATCATCGCGGGACTCAAGATCATAACCGAAATATGAAGATTGCGCAGAACCTTTGGGTAGGTGCCTGGTTGCATTTTGGCTGCATAAGCCGGAGCACCTGCAACACGTGTTCAAAATGATATCACTGGTCGTGACGTTCACATACATTCAAAACCAGTCATACCGAGCATACTAATGCACACTCCATTGAAAATCTGCTTCAAAATAGACGCGAAAGACGACAGTCCTGCCTGGCCAGCGATCCAGTTCTCTCGGAGCTGATTCGGGCCGACAGAAGCCCATGCAATTATGGATGCGATTGCAAGGGCAAGCACCGTGAGGAGCTACAAGCACGCCATGAATTAGTTCACTCCAATTCATGCTCAAAGCGTCAGTGACACACATGAAATGCAAGCACGCCACTCGCAATTCTTGCACTCTCTCTAAGTCCCAAGAGACTGACGGCGGTAAAAAGAACAAATACAAGCAAGGCTCCAATGTAAAGTGGAAATGGGAAGGCAACTTCTCCAGCGAGGTACGAGCTAGCAGTTGCAGCTGACACGACAGCAGTTGCGGCAAAGTCGAGGAGGAGAAGAGCTGCGCCGACAAGCGCGACGGCCTTTGTGGACCCGTTCAATCTATTACGTTGAAAACCATACTTCCGGATCGATATCAACGGTAACACTCACAGATAAGTGTAAGGTGCTCCACTTATTGGCAGAGCTGATCCCAGTTCCTCCATGATTGGACGCCAGAAGAATAATGTCAAAGTGGCAACAAACATGGAAAGCGGAGAGCTTGAGAGTTACGGAGGGCATGGTTAGCTCCCACCAAGCGACCCAAACACTGACGCGCTCACTATACACCAGATATCGCGAACACACTAGGGATGGTGTAGAACACACCACCCAAGATATCGTTAGCAGCGAGCGCGCTCGCTGAAAATTGACCCAATACGCGCTGATTTCGTGCTTCGAGGAGTGCATTGTGACCATGCGCGAGGTCTTCCCGAGAAAGCGCAATCCTGAAAATGGATCCCCAGCCGGCAAACTCAAAGTCGTCGGTGAGGTTCAAGAAACGTGAAGGGACCACTTTCAGCTTGGGCATGCCTGACGTACGCGCGCGCTGACGACGAAGGACGATGTTGAACTGCACTTCGTCATCTGACTTGGGTAGTGCATCCGTGTGTGCGCTCGGGTGCCCAGTGACTTAGGAACGGTAGTCAAGTAAGCATGGATTTCAAATGGGTTCACGCACGGTTTTGCATTCTAATTGTATCTGCATCGTAAGGAAAAAAGCCTTTACTCTCCGCCAACGTTGAAGGTGTGTCCATGGTATCAGTGTGTTTTCCAGGGTGTCAACGACTTGTTGGCTGAAACTTGTAAAGACAACTCCGCCTCCGGCCCTCCGCGCAACTCAGGGGCCCGTCACGGGTAAGCGAGAGCAAAGTGAGAGCAGCATTGATAGTCAGGGAAGTCGTCAAATACGAGAAAAGCGGAAAAGACAACATTACATACGAGGGATGGCAAAAGCAAACCACCGTCTGGTCTCATTTGTTCACAACTAGAACACATTCAACTGTTACTTACCTGAGTGCAGTAGGATGTGCGTTTCTCGGACTTTGAACCGCTTGAAACTCCGTCGCCTCGGACGGCCCAAGTTTGTAGCAAGCATCATGATAGGGAGTTTGTGTGGCCCTACGCGTCGTCAAGGACATCAAGTTTGTATATTGGCGATCACTTATCTTGAGCGAGTGTCTGGCGAGCCCTTGACCAGCGGCGAGCCACCACATAAGGCTGTCCCCAATTTGACACCAAAGCGGTCAAGCAACTGATCTCCGCCCCTGCAGTGCTGCCGTCAAGCTCCTCATTTCGGCGGTCGATTCCAGTCATCTCATATCAGTATCTGCAGAACGATACAGCGAGAATTGTTTGCGGTCCACGAGAACTAGTATCCGTCTCCGATCCAAAAACACCAATATTGCGGCGAGACCTGATGCTGATTCAGATGCGACCATCAAACGCCAACTAACGCCACTTAATTTTGAAGCCGCTACAACATTTTAGAATGCCTTCGCGGCGTATACCACGCAGCGAGCAAGCACACCTTGTGCCTAAAGAGTGCTGCAAGTCAAAACGTGTGCCCTGGCGCTAGGCTAATATCTGTTCATCCAGTGCAAACCTGGTGAGTTAATTTCAAGGCGGCTGGTATGTCCCCAGTACTGTACGTTTATATTCATTCGTACTGCCTTCTTGCTTTTCGAACTCCATCCATAAGGTTCAGGCCCAGGGCTTAGGCTATGATTATGGTCTCGTAATTTAGAATTCGGTTTGATCTTCAAGTTGCCAGATTACCAGGGGGAAATGAGGATATACTCGGTGTCCACTTGGAAGTGGACAAGTCGTGTCTTAACTATAGGGCACTGTTCGGAACTCCAGTCCGTGTGGTGACCCCTGACAGAAGTTGATCTTAAATGAGTGGCGACTTACTCTTTCAAAGCAATAAACCCGTTTACCGGTGAGGTTTCCGTTTGTAAAGGTATGACTTACAATCAAAACGAGTTTGACAGCAAATCTGGCTGTAGGAACCAGGAGACGTCCAGGGGTCTCAATATAATTCGGCGTCCCTCCAAGCGAGTCGGCAATCAAGCCTTCAACTGTTAACGCTCAACTGCCAGCAACATAACGGAACTTTCTCCCTACCGATCCCTGAGCAGACACAGCACCCCACAGCTAATGTCGGGGTAGGATCACCGTCGCTATCGCGTTCCTAACCCATCCAAATTCCCCAGACCGGCATTGCCAATAATTGCCAATATCAGGGGGTTACCTGGCTGCACGGTCAGAGATTCCCGGCCCATAGGGGTATAAAAGATGAAGCATACAGAACGCTCCTACCATCCTTCGTCTGTGAAGTGTTCTAGTAAATCACACCTCAAGTCTTCTTCTCATCATGAAGTTCATCTCATCCCTCGCCATCCTCTCCGCTGCCGTCTTGCCATGCCTCGCACAGAGCGGGAGTGTGCGCGTCACGTATGACAATACGTATGACAATCCCAACTGGCCTCTCAGTGGAACCGCCTGCTCCAATGGCGTTAACGGGCTCGAAAACAAGTACCCCACCTTGGGAACCATCCCCAACTTCCCTTTCGTAGGTGGAATCCCAGGACTCACCTGGAACTCCACGCTGTGCGGTACTTGCTGGCAGCTCACATACGTCGCCCCTGGTGGCGCCACAAGCAGCGTGAAAATCTTCGCCGTTGACGAGTCTTTCACCTACAATATCGCGGAGGGGGCGTTCAAGGCCCTGGCGGGTAGCGCTGGTGTGGCAGCAGGCTCTGTGAAAGCAACCGCAGTTAAAGTCTCCTGCTGAGCGCGGGATATTCTGAAGCATCTGGTACGAAAAAGGAACTCTTCTTCAGCAAATAACACCATTGCTCATGTGCTCTTCAGGACGTGGATTTGTCACCTTGAGGAATTTTGTTTCGAAGTAGCGGACTTTTGATGTAGTATAAAATCGTTGAAGTGGGGTTGGCGGTCGTTCGTGTTATATGATGTACCCATTTGTTCGGATGGACTCTTTGAATCGACATAAAAATGTTCCAGGCATGTCCCAGAGGAGCCGCTCGAGACAGAAAGTAAAATCTTCCACCAGCGATTTCCGTCACCGGGACAAAGCAGGCTAACTGACGTCACCCCCTCCAAGCTTCACGTGGGCTCTAAATCGCACGTACTTTGGCATCCGCGTACATCTAAACCTGATGTGAATGCATAGTAAATTTTGAGCTAACCTGAGAGACGACGTGGTTTGGTATCATTGACGCAGTGCTTACCAGGTTAAATTTGTTGTCATCAAGTTCTCCCTTGGAACGATGGATACAAAAGCCCTGCGTATACACCAGGTAGTCCGTGTCAGTAGCCAGAACCGTGAAGTGTGCAACTTTGAATTCTCTTCCCGCGGTTCTCATATCGTGCGCCTCCAAAAAACAAGCAAAGGCAAAGAAACCCAAAGAGTCGAAAGCTCACTGAAATGATAAGATCCTTTTCATGTTCCGTTCGATCAAGATGATCGCTGAATATTGAATCCGGACATTACGTCCGGACACAAACGTTATTCAATGATAACTTATCATTCAACAGCCTCGAGCAATTTGATAGTCGTTTAAAAGGACGTGGGAGTAATCGTGGAGCAAGATGCACAGGAGAGTTAACGTTTTAACAACAAATCACTGCACCTTCATCGCTGTGGTGTTTAAGCGGACGAACCATCCTGGCCCTTAGGAATCTGGATTCCTTTGTATTGTCAGGTCCTAGCGTTCCACCCAAGCGAAGCTCATTCGAACAAACGTGAACAAGTGGAACAAGGTTGCACGGTGCAATAGGTAAGTACATACGTGCTGAAAAAGCCGATCTTCCATGCTCATACTACCGCAAAGGATCACTCCCTGCACTGAGGTCACGGACGACATAATAGCTAAAAAAGAGTACTTTGAAGGTGAGTGCAAGAGCCGCGTGCAATACACCGACGACGACGATGAGAAGTCGTGTCGCCTTGGCATCCGCCTTTAACGCGGCAGAGTCAATTCCATCGAGAACACGCATGATCAAGGTACGGCTTACGCTGGAAAGAATAGGATAGACGTTCACTGCGAGGTAATAGCCAGAGAGGCCAAAGGCTACCCCGACGAGGACCCAACGCGTAATGGACTCTGGTACGACGCACAGTATCTGTTTTTGCTCGTTAGCGCTGGTACGATTCATGCAAGTAAGACAACCAACAGAGACAGGAATCCACACAAATTGTGCGTAGCCCCAGACCCCAAGGGCATCTGCGATGCCCCACTCACCAACACCCAAGTACCGCAAGGCGAGCCAGAGAGCCACGGGCACCCCAAAACTGTACGTATAGACGATCGTTGCGGCGAGTCCCAACAAGCCAAAGTTGTAATCGTATTGAGTATTGGGTGAGGAGAGGTATTTGGAGATGCTGGCGGCGAGTGAAGAGGAGAGGAAGAGCGCAAGAATGAGTGTCGTGGAGACCCAGAAAGGGCCGTACAGGTCACAGCCAGAGGAGAGGGTAAGATACGTCGGAGAAAAGGGGAGTAATGTTGTGTAGCAGCGCTTCAAAACTGTGGAAGTGTCGACGTCGAAATAGGGTTGATAGTACTCGACTGTCCAAAATCCAGAAGGACCCTTCGATGAAGTCCCACCGTAGTCGATATTGGGAGGTGCGGACTGCGTTCCCGCGTTGGGTGCACCAAGGAATGCTATAAACAGGGGCAGTGAGGGAGCGATATGTAGCATGAACACTACACTACTCACATTTGAATTCAAGGCCCTCTGGACCTTCTTCTAGATGCTGCGAGTAGCGTAACTATACGTGGTCGATGCTTGTCGTATATTATACTCACATCATCCGCGTCTACGGCGACGTATGCCATTTTCCAGAGTGTTGAGGATGGCGTTGGAAGGGGCAGAAAACGAGACGCGTCTTGCCAGTGGCCACGTGGGCTTACTGCATAGCATTTGCAAGTACATAGTGTAACAAAAAATGCTAGTGCGAATCTACAGTCCTACCCATGAACGATACTTTTCAACCTCAGCCGCATTCTTATCAACAATACGTTGTACTTCATCGCCCCACACGTCTACCGGGCGCTGGCGCCGCTCTCCAGCGCTGCCGATACCAAGGCATTCTTTCTGGTGCCTTTCTGCTTCCGCAAACTCAAAGACAACACAATTCTCCAGGACCAACGGCTTCAAGGGATCCCAACGAAGTAGCTGCGGTCGAGCAGGCACGTTGTGCGGCGGAACGACAGTGCGTCCAAGATACAGATCCTCAAAAATGAGCGCAACGTCATCCTCATCAATGGGCAGTTTGCTACATTTCAAGGATGATGAATGAGTTGGACGAATGAAATGTGACTCCACATACTTGATTTGCTCGCCGACAAACTTTGATTCACGATGAAGCAAGTCCCTGAGGAGGTGGTCATACAGTTTCCTGCGATTCTTGATAGGTAGGGGGTTTAAAATGGGCTTGTTTGCCATCTCACAGATCACATAAGTGGTTATATACAAGCCAAACAGAGATGGCAGGGGGCCTACGACCATGTTTAGGGACAGTATCCAAGGGAAAAATCGTAAAGCAAGAGCGTACCAATTACAGGCAGTATCCGAACTCTAAAATCATCAAATACGCCTAATTCATTAACCCTGCCTTTCTGGAACTCTTCCTCGGGCAATGGCAATAGCTTGACATCTCCGGGAACCTCGGTGGAATACACCACAGGTATGCCTGACGAGACGCCTTGAAGTCGCAGCCTCCGCCTCACAGAACGAGCGAGGGGATCGTAAATAGTGTAAGATATATCACTGATCTGTATCCGAGTAGGGTCACACTTGGCGCCTGCGCCCATAGACGAGAATACCTGGAAACCAGTAATTGTATTCGACTGCCATCGATCATGTAGCAATTGGAACATACCTTGATGTTGTGATCATGACAATACTTGAGAAGGTCCACCTTCGTCGTTATATTATCTATAGCATCTTTTTGGCAGACGAGAGGTGAAATCACCCCCAATATCGAGAAACAACCTAGCTTACCTATAACCCAATCAGCACCTTCGAGCAGTTTCCCCCCATCTTCCTTCCTCCAAATCTCTACTCGACTGTCTACTTCTACCCAACGGGAAATTTGCTTTAATGTCCGTTCGATGCAACCCACCTTTGGAGTTCCAACGTCGGAGAGTGTGGCCGTCGCGTGTCGGTTAAGGGACGACAACGTCACATAGTCAAAATCAACGAGCCGTATCCTCGAGACCCCGCTGCAGAATTGAAAATGGAGCCAGTCAGGACGAACGAAAAGGATGTGGCGCTTGCACGCACGATCGAACCAGCATAACTGCGGCCCAGCTACCGACACCCCCGCAACCCACGACGACGACCGAACCAGCGCGGATGCGGGCCATGCCCTCGTCGCCAAAGAAGGCGTAATTTCGCGCGAGTTGTTCTTTGACGAGGTCTTCGTCGTACCCGCCGATGTAATTGGGACGTATATACGTCTTCTCGGTCGGTCCCTCAGTTGGGACTGGAAGTCTATGAGCACGAGGTTCTTCATGAGTGGCGATGGACCGGAGAACGTCTTCATTAAGGTCTCTTCTCCGTTCGCTCCGGCGGTACGCATTGTAGGCGGTGAAGAGTGTGGAAGTAATTACGCAGGCCGACAGTGCAGTGAGGACGAGCTGAGTCCGATGAGACTGAGAAGAGAAAACATCCATGGCGTGAACGTTTCCGCAACACCGGCATTTTGATTCTGAACATCACCATGCCATTGCTTACGCATGTAACGAAAGTAAAAGCATGATCAATGATTAATGATCATTGGCAATCGTGTGTACTACATACATGTTGCAAGCAACTAAACGTGACCGGAGCCCAGCTGGAAACGATAAATACCGGTATAAAGTAATGTCTGTACTGATGATACATCGCAGGTTATGTTCTTCTTTTCGTCTTCCACGCCCATAAAAGCTGCAATGTTGGTTTCCGAGTCGAGGTCTCCATTTAGGTCACGTAGATGAGCGTACGTCGTTGAGAGTTGATGACACAAAGAGTGATGAAGGCGCCAATGAGAACACCAGTAATGATACATGACGCCGTCTCAACGAATGAATGTGATCGGTCTTTTCGTGGCTTTGGGACGCCGTACTCCGGGGACGGCGATTCAGAGTGCGTCTCCGCAGGAGAGCACCGTTCTTGCTGCTGCTGATATATGATAACAGTGGGAGAAAGGACAACCGTTGTCGGACGAGAATTGTCCGAGCTTCCCACGGGCCGAATAACCGCAACGACATCTTGTGTCGTGGAAGAAACTGCAGGAGTTTGGTCGATAGGTGCGGGGTAGTGACAGACGACGGAGGGTGGAGTAGACGGGGGAGGGGAGAGGGGCGGGGTGGGTAGTACCACGTAGTCTTCTTCACTGTCATCTTTCTCCTTCGCAGGATCAACGTTGGAAATCACTTCAGCTTCCTCGTAATCGTCTACGACGCGTTCGAGGTCCGATACAACATTACGCAACCTGCAAACCTCCTCGTCCACGTCCACTTTCTGCTTCTCCCGGACCTCTTCGGTGACGGCTTGGACAAGCGACCTGATGACTGTCCACATTTCCAGATGATCACGTGACCACCATTGGGCAGGCCACTGGGCGATCATGAAGGCAAGGGTAGAAGTCTTGTCGGTCGCGGCAGGAAGGTCCTTGGCAACAGCTCTGTGGAACCACGGCCTGAGGAAGGCCAATGCCAAGCGCACGGAACCTCCGGTTGCATCACGTAGGCGATGCTCGGCAGAAAGCTGCAAAAACTGGCCAGACATATCCTGGCAAAATTGTCGGAAACTCGGTTTCCGCTCCATGGTGTCCCAAGACAGTGACTCCAAGGAGGGCTGTGATGACTTGGGGTCGCAGTCTTGGCGCAAGAAGTACGACGGGAGTTTATCAATCAAAGAAAGGAGTGGGACAGAGGCCAGAACGGCTGGGGCGGGAATAGCACCGTAGACGAGAACGTCTTGCGATTCCAATGCGTATCTATACCACTTCCAATAATCGAGGTGTCTCCTAGGAAAGGGAGTTGGAGTTGGTCAATCTGAAGAGGATTGAGGCGGTGGGTGGACTTACTCTTTGGGGGTCCCTTTCCGCAGCAATTCCAATGCGGTAGCTGCTCGGCCTGCGAGCATCCTCGCATCGATGACAGCGATTTCAACATCATGTTTCAGACCGACCCTGTAGCGTCGGGTCGCCTCCCAAATTGCCCAGACGAAGCTGAAAGTAGTCGAGATAAATGGGGACATGTGTCTCTGGGTCCAGTCCATGTGCTGGGCGATGTCTCGGTAGGTACAAACGGAGGCGACTGTCTCGCCAGGGGCGAAAGAGGAGTCATTCAGCTGCTCGGCAGCTCGCGTGAAATGTTCGTTGAACTTTTGGCCGACAAAGTAAGAGTCGGCGGCATCGTCGAAAATCTGTGAGTGGGTCTTTGGAGTATAAATGCGGTAGAGGAAAGGGTTATCTTGGACAAGAGAATCGAAGGAGAAGTCAGAGCCGAAGCCATACTGGGGAAGAGGAGTCCCGCTGATCGGGCTCTGGACGGCGGCTGGAGTTGGGAGCTCGGAATCATTGGGAGGGACAGACATGTCGAGAGTCAGGACGGTCTGCGCAATATGCTGGGCGGCAGGGGTTTTCTAGCATCGTGAGCTGGGACCTCGTGTTCTCCAGGTGTCATCACTGCCTATCCAAGGAATGGAAGCACACGTGTAGTCCGTGAGGCGAACAGGGGATTGTAATTTTACGACTGCTCACTGGTGCGGACCTGCTGACATGACATCTTGAACGGCGCCGGGTTTCATTAATTAAATGATTAATGACAGAGCAGAACAGAGAATGGCAGGGCTGTGTCAGACAGTCTGTGGCATGGCTTCCTCGTGCGGCATCGTGCCACACACACTGGGATACAAGTTCCCGAAATACATGGGCGGTCTCGTTCCCTCACAGTGCCTTTGGCCCGGGTCTCGCTCTCCACATAAGTAGTAGCACAATCTTCGTGATCCACTTAGCAATGCCGAACCGCACTCAGACCTGGGCACTGGGGCTGGACCCTTCATGACATCACAACCACGAGGACCCGAAATACATGACCGAAAACTATGAGGTACTGGATATCCTCGGTAGCCTTGGGCTATCTCGTGGCGTTTATGCGGCCTGCAGGTTACGTATACCACTGTTCAAGCCGTCGCACCGTATTCTTATCCATCGAATCGTCCAGGGTACAGTGCTACCAGGATCTATACTTGGATTCTTTTTCTGACGAGTAATTTTACTTGAATAAACCAGATTGGATCCATGGTCATGTCTAAGACCGCTCCAATGCCGATACCCATGTCAACCATTTGGCGACACTTGCTCAATGGGTCGTGTCCCTCTGTGAGAGCTCCGACTGCGAGCGTATAAAGTGTGAGCTACTTTGTTTCTATGCCTGAGATGAATGAATGCTATCCCCGATGCCCTTACCGTGCCGTCTAGCCACTGGCGTTCTCCTTGAAGTCGCCCCTCGAAAAGTCGTCTCTACTCCTTTCAGTCATTCGGCCACTCTGTCTCGTACCGCTCGAAGCTTCACTGCGGTGTCGAAGAGCTCGAATGTCTCTGAAACGTTAGGGGACGCGAATAGCTTGGCTAATAGAGAGAACACCGCGAATGAACTACCGGAAGCATTCAGCTTCCTTTCTACCGCAGATGGAACATCGAGAGCGGGTAGTTCAACTTCACAGAACATGTACAGCGACGCATTGGGTTTGCCGTGGTCTCTTCCCCCTCCTGTTACCTTTGCTGGTCCTGCCCGCCCTCCACGTATGCCACCATCGACCCTGAAAGAACGCCGCCTGCAACGTCAAAATTTAATCCCTTCTCCAAGAAGGAATCACGGATCTGCAGCTGCATCATGTAGTTCCTCGGCGTCACAGTCAGAGGCCCTTGACCAGCTATTTGACGGGCCATCCCGTGCCCCTCGCTTCCAACACTCGTCACCGCCTTATGAGGTGTGTAGTGGCGTGACTTCCCTTATTGGCATATCGATCTCTGATCGCCTTGATTACTATAGCGGTATTCATTCACATACATTTCCTTGGCGCTCTGTTTATCCACAGCGTTTGGCTGGCTCACGCTCAAGGATGTCCTGGAACGAAATAATGTCAAATCTCCGTGGCAGCGATAGCTGTTTCATCCATCACTTTTCCATCACCACCGTCAGCTGTAACAAGGTTGTAGCCTAGTAAGTGACCCGATCAATCTATCCTCTGAGTCTTGTCTCTGATGATTGATAGATAGATGTATCAAAAGTTATCACAAGGCATATAGAGATCTCCGGCTTTCCTAAACGTCGCATTTATACCTGGGCAACAATTCTTTTTATTCAACTTTGCATGAAACTACCACTGCCCAGGTTGCGCTCCAGCGTTCCATTTGTACTTCACATGTCCATCGTGTCCATATCTCTGGGACTCACTTTGCGATAGTCTAAGTAAAAATGACCTCGTGTATATGCATAGTTTTGTTTTTCCGTACATCCTTCAGGCTGTTCACCTCGCTAGATCCCGTTGAAAGAAATGCCCAATACATCGGAAAAGATGCTGATTTGATCTCTGGACAAGCGTTCACGCTCTTGGCAAGCACCCGGCGAGGCAGTTTCATCATCATGTTTACTATACCCTCCGCGAGTGGCTTATGGGACACTGAAGAGTCAAAAGATCTGAGACCATACTACTGCATCGAAGCCAGTGATAAGATATGGATAAGTATGTGATCGATTGATCCGTGGTACGGCCCCATGAGTGTCCCCGGCCATGCCCTATATAGTATGGTAAAGCTTTCACTGTGTAACACACTGAGCGAGCCCGATTTTTTCCTTCGGAGACTTTGCCCAGAAATAAACATGTTCCCGCTCTACAAAAGTGTGTCCAGTCCTTCGGTGCCAGTGACCATCCGCCCCACCTCCGAGTCCAATTAGTTCTCATCCTTGAACTCGCTCAATGCCCTACACCTCGTTCGCAGTCGCAGGGCCTGGTCCCACCATCGGTGGTCACATCGTGCAGGCGCGTTCCATCTCTTCAAATGACCATCCCAGAAAAAGCGGGCCCCATGTTCAACATATTCAAGTAGGCACTGATAAACCGCGGTGCTTCGGTCGTCGCACTTGCACGCCCCGGGAGTAGCGCGATTCAAAGTCCCCTCGTCCAAGGTGCCAAAATCGCCACCGTGGACTATACGGACGTGAAGACGCTCGCGTCCATCCTCCGGGAGCACAACGTGGGAGTGGTCATCTCCGCACTCGCGTATGGGGCGCTCCCTGCACAATGGCCCATTGCCGATGCAGCCAAGGAGGCGGGCGTGAAGTTGTTCGTACCCTCGGAATTCGGGATGCCGACAGAAGGCGGCAAGGACGGTCACCTTGCGATCAAGTCCGAGTTTGCAGGCAAGTTTGTCACGACGAGCCTCAGATGTTGGTGTCTGATCACAAGCCGGTCACCGATCATCCGTTGCAAATAACAAACCAGACTACGTCAAATCTCTTGGTATTCCTGTATTGCGCATATACGTACGTTGCTCGGGATCCATCTTGCTCATGAAGAACTCATCCGCACTCGAATCAGAACGGTGTCTTCATGGAGTTCATCCCATGGTTGACCGGCGTCGAACTGGGCAAGTTCCACCTCATGGGTGAACACACCGTCCCTTCTTCGTTCACGTCCCTGGACGACGTTTCGGGCAAGTAACAGTACCCACCCTCCCATGTAATTTCTCACACGAACCATGTTTTCTTGTAGGATTTATCGCTCATGTTCTCACCACCTTGCCCGCCTCATCGTTCCACGATGCGACCTTCCGGATTCAGGGCGAACGAACGTCTCTTGCTGCCATTGGTGCACTCTACGCGGCACGCGTTCCCCCTGTGCCGGTCGTGCACGTCACAGAACTTCCAGAGGGATTCGTCAAGCAGACGTTTTTACAGCGCAAATTCAACGAAGGAAGACTCAGCTCGGGCTGGGACAACTACCTTGACAAGGACATCCCTGAAAATGCAGACAGCGGCAACAAGGCATGGGAGGGACACAAGTGGAGATCAGTAAAAGACGTGCTTGCTTTGTAACTTACTGCAGAAACTTGTATCATTGGCTGGGAAGTATGCTCAACCATCGCCTCGAGCTAATATTACTACACAGTAGCATGT
>JBBPQG010000190.1:0-28443 GCA_038092395.1 Boletus variipes var. fagicola | reverse complement strand
TCCTTTGATCCTGCGTGACTTGGTGGAGTGATTCGATAGAGTTGATGAGCACGAGGAGGGTATCCATCGCAGGGGCGGCGTCCTGCGTCAGAAGTATGTCGCTCTCGGATTGTAATGTGGCCAACGACCGTTCAAAAAATGTACAGCGATCCACTGCATCCTCGATGTCCTGCTGCATCGTGGCAGCTCTCGAGACAAGCGCACTAATCTGGGCCTGAGGTACAATGGTGGATAAGCCCTACTTTGGTGGTGACACTTCTGTTGACCTACGTCCTCTTCCGTTTCAACCTGAGTTTTCACAGCTAACCAAATCTCGCGAATAGTGCGGGAAAACTCTGGTCCGAACATGGCGTGATCGATGGTAAGGAGTAAGCTCTGGCACTATGTGCTTGTTGACGGTGGCCTGAGAGAGAGTTGAAGCAGGATGGACGTCGGGGAGAATAAATGGCAACTTGAAGCGGTTCAACGCTTTTGGGTTATTTAGGTTGGGATGTCCGTGACTCGTATGACACCAAGACTCAAAGGCGCCTAGTGCAGCCTCATGCTCAGGGAGCACCAAGCTATTCCTGCAAAGGCCCCATACCCTTGTAAGCAAGAACATCCATTCATATTGAACTCATGCGCCCAAGAAATGATACCCACCGCTTTTCCATCACGGTTGAAAGGGTGTAACTTACCAAATCGATCAATTCTGACCCTACCCTTCACATTCCAGAAAGATAAAGAACACCTCGTTGCCTGGCGTTGGCAATCGACGACCACAGGAGCGCGTGTTCATGATTCTTTGATAGAAGCTATGAGGAAAGGGTCCTTGACCTGGATTGCGACCGAGTGATTAGTGAAATACGACGAAGTGATGAAAGTTGCCCTTTTGCATTAAACACGTAAGTAGTATACATCATGGTGAAGTTCGAGAAGGTGACAAGTCAGCTGGCCTAGGACATGAAAAACGCGAAGAATGCGAAGTGCTCGGGCGGTCTTAAAGGCCGCGTTTGTGTCGAGGTCGTCCGATGACTTCAAGAAATATTAAGTTGGTCTGCATACCAGAGTCTTTCCCACTGGCTTAGACTGCGGTGGTGCTGCAGGGCACTCGAGTTATCGGCAATGAACCAATTGTACAAGCGTTCCAGGGCGAAATAGTATTCCCGGTCTTCCACGGCTTCTCGATCCAGTTCTTTTCACATTAGTATAGAAGGATGACCGACACGTGTTCATCGATCCTCTCCCTTCCATGCACAGTGTTGGTGGACAACCAAATCACTCGTTTGCCTTGCGGATGCCACACGTCCAGGAAGATGTTCGGGAATGGAAGCAGGTTCTATGGGCGCACCCTCAAATTGAAATGGACTTGTTGGCCCTAATCACCAGAAGGTGGGCCATCAACCAAGTTCAACCGCCTTATAAAAGGTTCGCTCACAACGTGTCACTCAGCCAACAGTCAACCAACGAAGCTCATAGATACCTTCTGTCAATTCCATCTCATGTCATCCACCGAGTTGGTCCAAGTTCGTAATGCAGTCTCGCAGATATCCAGAGGCAGAGATGTCAACGAGGACAGCTGGATGGTGTGCGTACCTTTGTCCACGCTCATGTAATCACCTTGCAACCCATTCGCATAGCATGTGGTGTAATACAAATTGGGGAGACCTCCTTCAGCCCGCTCCGCTGTCCATTGCCCTCCTCGGTTCACTCATGGTCATCGCCTCCAGCACAAAGGACTTTTGTTCGTTACTCCCTCTTCCAAGCGTCTATGTCGTTCCGCTGACCACAGTTGTGCATGCAGCGCTCATCTCCGAGAACAACAAGTCCGTCAAGTTCACGTACGCGAAGTACCCCACCTCATTCAAGACATGCCTCCAGCAGATGGTTGGTGACGGCTATACCGCATTCGAGACGGCGTCACACCAGATGACGCGTATCAATAATGCATCGAGTCAATTACCGGACACGATCAGGAGGGCCGTGACGATCATCGTGCAGAGTACATCTCCCGCCGAGGTTGAATATCTACTCCCGAATGCGCTCGACTCAGTGTCGGAACTCACCAACATATGCGTGTACGTGTAATCATGTCGTTTGCATCCTTGACAGTCAGAATGGCGTAGTTGCTGATCCTATTCGTCAGAGACGCATCGCGGACATGTGAGAGAGCGTTTGTTCGGATTTCTGCACTCGCTCAAGAGATCTTGGAGTGTACAACTTACAAGGTAGACATATTTGAGAATATCCAGGTTCATCTGTGGTTCACGGTGTCCGACAGATTGGAACCGTAGAACAAGTAACGGAGCGGAACGAAATGCACCTCTCTATTCTCCAGCAACAAGCAGAGCAAGAAGAAAATATGGTCAATGAAGCCAAGGAGACTTCTGAATTGATGAAGAAGGTAAGAACGCCATCCTTCAAATATTTCGGACCTCGTGATTGACGATGTCATTTAGTCGTTTGCAACCGCAGAAGGAGAGTTCAAGACCGCTGTGGATAGTCTCCCGTCTGGGTAAGTTGTAATTATTTCGTCATCGCCTATGGATCGACTTGACATTTTCACTAGCTGGGATATCGTGGGCATGCATGTGGTAGAAAGCTTGACAAACGCCATCACAGCTCCCATGAACGCCGTTTTCGGGATGGGCAAGGTCAAGAGTGACTATTTGCAAACTGGCTCATTTTCTTCACCTGGTAGGCACACGCAACTCCCCGAGCGCGCTAAAGATGAATAACTGGTAACATGCGCAGGGACAATGACGCAACCTTCGGGGGAGGCACTCAGTGACCCCGGAGTCACTCTTGCTCAGCATGCTCTCGGGCTCGTTTCCGATTTAAAGCTACTCATCTCTGGAGGACCCGAAGGCAAGCCAGACTGGGATAATATTCGTGGCTCTGTACGTACTCTGTACGCGAATTTCGTTCACCATAGATGGCTTATTTTCAAACCCATGTAGAACAACAAGAGTGGCGGCTTGTATGTCGAAGCGAGCTTGGAAAGGATGATGGATCGTCTCAACAAATCCAAGCCCATCTCGTCAGAGCTCGTGCCTATCTTAGAACAAGCCGTTCACATCACGAAGAAGGTCAATGCGACGGCGAAAACCATCGAGAGTCACGATGATTTAGCACTCAAGAAACACAAGCCGCCGGTAAATAAGATGATCAAAACCCTTCAGGGTATCGTGACGCGGTGCAATCTCGTACTGCAGCAAACCGGTAACATTGCGACTGGCCCTGGTACGCCAAAGAACGTTTCGGCTACCACCAGTTGTACGGTATGTAGTCCTTGTATCCCTTGTAAACGATGCGGTTGCGACCAAGTCCCTTGTATAGCAAGCTGCAGTTGAAACAGCAACATTTAGAGTGCGTTGCGCTACGGACATATCTTTGAGGACAGACTCACGTTCTCCCTAGGTCGACCAGACGCGCGCAAATCTCGAAGCCGCACGAGAGTCATACGACAAGGCGTCCACGCGTTTGATCGAGGGCCAGCGTGAAATCACAAAGACGATCGCATCCATGACGAAGTTATCGCTGGAGAACGCCACCTTGAAAGAGATCTTGCCTGTGCTCATGCAAGCTGTCAAGGCTTTTACAAGTATGTGCCCCCCCGCACGCATTCGTGACGACCAGACCTGTGATCCGCTTATTGCCATAGCGCTCCGTGCCCAGTTTTCGCAAATGACCGAGTTCTTTTGCAACGTTGCATCGCTCATCAACGACGTGATGAAACCACAGGTGACATCGTGGGTGAAGAACGTCGAAGCTAACTCCAGGATGGTCCTCGCCGGCGTCTCGCTTTCGGGTGCGCATTCTTCGCCAAACACCGTTGTGATTGGACTCATATGGCGCGTTGGTAGACTGGACACGGCATGCCATGTACGCCCAAATGATGGGTCCGCTTAAAGTGAGCATGCTCGCCGAGCGGATTTCGGGAACGTACTTGCGTGTGTCGGATTTGTATATCATGCCTGCCCAACGGTCCGTGTTCTCTCAGCTTCGCGTTCGTATCAGCTAATGGTCTTGTTCAGCGAAGTGGGATATTTGCTTCAATTCCAAGAGGATAGGAGTGAGGAAGGAAAACGGCTATTCACACGTACGTCAACTCACCTTGTTTCGACGTGCAGAGATGATCAACACTGTCCTCGGGATGCATAGTGAAACTCAGCCAGGCCCAAGAGGCCATCCAAGAAAAGTCGCAGAGAGCAAGTCAGAAGATACTCGAGCTCGTCGCAGAGGATCAAAAGGTAAGCTCAGCAAATCGATCCGTCGGGATTTGACTTTTTGGTTTCGTTTTTGCTTGTTCATTGTACACTCACTTGTTGTTGCTTTGCTGTAACATATCTTCGATCAGAAATTCGTTGGCACGATCAATCGACGCTTGGAAACTATACAAGACACGGTGGGGCGAGCACTGCCTGCAATCAGGGGACCTGGTGCGTTCCTATTCCTTCGTTCCACCTCCCCGGTTGCTGGCCATCGAGTTCATCTGCATGATCTTTTAAAGTTCCGCGAGAGATAACGGAGGTGACCGAAGCCCATGTCGAGGAGTTTGACCGCCAGAGAAGGGCAGTGGAGGAAGCGACCCCTCCATACTTGGTGGATGAGCTCATGTGACATATTAATTGTGCTTCCAGGAGGATCCTGTTGATCTGTACGACACCATCCCACCAATCCGTAGTGCTCATGTTCACCTCCATCCACGAACCAAGGCGTGCGAAGGGCTTGACCCTTACAAATGTATATGTATATTACACGCTCCATGGTGAAGGCTGCCCTGAAAGCTTGTGCTCAGCGACGGTTGGATCAACACAATGAGAAACAAGGGATGGGCAAGGAGACAACGTATCTATTAGCGATACTAGGGAATAATGCATAAGTCTAATTATTGCGGGCGGCGGCGGTTCACAGAATGTCAGGGTGACGTGGCAATTTCATTGTCCACACCGCTGAGTTAGCAATGAGTACAGCACAGCAGACTTTGTTGGCCCAGACGATCATCTGCTCGGATCTACCGTCTAGTATGTGTCTCTCTGAGTCTCTGCTTTCGCGGAACATCAACGCTGCCTTGAACCTTCGGCCCTTCGCGACGAAGACAAGTCACGTGTCCTGTGAACTTGCACTGCCACTTGGCTTGACGCTGCGACTCCGACGTGACCAACACTGTCTCGTTGTCCGGTGTCGCAACTGTACTTCTCCCTGGCCAGGCACTGTGAGCTTCAAGTTGTCATCACTATTGACAGTGAAGATTGCTGCGGCTCGACGTGGGCTACACACGGGTGCGACGTCGTGCGCATCAAGCACACAGAACCTGTCAATCATCATCTCTGAATTTCTGAAAGGAATACCATGCAAAGGAGGACTCGGAATCTAGACGTCGCGCCAGTTTGCAGCGCTTGGGAAATATGTTGCAATATGCAAGACACTTGGGGATGGATGTCTGGACAACGTAGAGAACATCTTACAAGACGGCGGTGAAAGGCATCCCGATGGCTTGGATGGTTTGTAGGACTCGCACGGTATCTTGCAACATATGCATGAGCGTAGCTGACGAGGGTAATTGCAAAGACAGGAGGCGGACGTACGAAGGCATCTTGCAGGACGGCAGTGACAGGCACCCCAGTGGTTTGCAGGACTCACACGGTATCTTGCAACATATACATGAGCACAGCTGGCGAGGCAATCGCAAATAGCACGCTAACCCGCCAAGCAACATCATAATAACCCTATCCGGGTCTAGTCTCCTATCTTACACTGCTCGCTTGTCTCACCATGTCCACGTCCACACAGTTTGCTGTTACCACTCCCCAGAAGGACCCGATGATTCCAATCAAGATCTCACTTTCCGAACCTATCACATTGTCCTCTTCCTCGATGCATTTTTCATGACCACGTGGCTGAGCACCGAATTCATCCTTTTTCCCATCTTCCTCCTTGCCAACCAAGTCCCATTTCGTCCGCCACTTCTGGCTCCTAACAGGCATTATAGCGCTGATGCTCTCGGGCGGCCTCTATGCCACTGTCCAGCGAAAGCCACGTTGGATCCAGGTCTGCTGGCATTTCATGTATTGCGTCCCTTACTCTGCAAGCTTCTGCTATGCGTGGCACATCACCTTGCAGGCGGTGTTTCCCGACTGTAGGTGTATATCATACGTGTGCCTGTCAATGTTTTTACTTGTGACGTTGACGTGCACTGGCAGGGTTTGCAGACGGCTTGCCACATGACTTCTTTGGCCGTGCCATCCTCCTCGTCATCGTCATGGTTGAACTTGTCTCGGTTAACATCCTGTATGTGACCATGATGGCGGTCGCCATAGGGGAACATGATCAGGCAGGTCTAATCTTCCAGATCTATCAGCTGATGAGATGTCACGGAGGATATGATGTGTTATGCTAATGCTTCAGGCCGACAAAGGAGATGACCATGTTCCTAGTATGGATGACATGGATGAATGACTGTAGAACTGGCATGTACTTGTATATCCATGATTATTTTGACTTATGAGCATGACATGCGCTGGTTTGTAGATGGCGTGGGCTGATCTCTATTCCCGTGGCATCCTCGTCATTGCTTATACTAGGGCGGCCCCATGGGGGAACACTATGATTGGGCGGGCCCGATTTTCCGGATCTATCGGAAGAAGAGACGTCATAGATGGTATGTTGCTCACTGAAATTCAATGGGTTGCATTTATTCCACGCTAACATCAATCACAGGTCCAGGTTGACATCTCCGTAAGTATATTGATGACAGTACTAGTGACGAACGCTATTCTTTCGGTCTACTTGGAATTCCCCTGCTTTTCCGTAGTAACTTCAACCGATTTTGTTCTGACCCAATGGTTGCGGAGATGAACCCGAGAATCCTCTTGATGCCTCTACTGTCGACGGGATTAAACATTTCGATTTTGCTTGTTCATTGTACTCATTGGTTGTTGCTCTGATTTCGCTACCGTGACACGATCAATCGACACTTGGAAACGACACAAGATAAGGCCAGTGCCTGCAATCAGTTCGTTCTTATTTTTCTGATGTGATCGGTTGCTGACTGAGCTCATTTGCTTGATCTTTTAAAGTTCCGTGAGAGATAACGGAGGTGACCGAAGCCCATGCCGAGGTGTTTGGCCGCGAGAGAAGGGCGGTGGAGGAAGCGACCCCTCCATACCCCCCATACCCGGTGGATGAGCTCATGTACATGACGTGTTGCGCTTCCAGGAATCCGGGGACTACTGGATGTCTTAGTACGTGAGTGGGTGCGAGGGGTTTGGCCGCCCCTAGTTTGTCTGGGTCCCGTTTACGTTGCTACCCATTACAAATGCATATGTATATTACATGCTCCATGGTGAAGGCTACTCTAAAAACGTGTACTTGGCAACGATTGGACCAACATGATGACAAACAATGGGAAAGGAGACAACGTTTGCTCATGTATTGCGCTTTGCGATACTTCGCCATCTTCCGATGAAGCCCGTGTTATTCTTAGTTGAACCATTCTTGATTGGTGTTGGTTCCGGCGCTGGTGCTGGTGCTGGTACTGGCGCTGCAGGGGGCCGAGAGCTGCTCCGCTCCACGATCTCATAGAACCAGGTGCCCTGAAGCTTAGCAATTTCAAGCTCGAGCGCACTGGGCTGGCGACTCCCATCCCCGCCCGCGAACGCACCCGCACCCCAAGGGGATCCTAGGCACAACCAGATCAGTCCATGATACAAGAGGAAAGACGGAAGGGAAAATGGACGCACCACCATGAATTTCGGTTAGGTTGGAGAGTTGAGTAAACGTGCGGCTGTAGCCAAGAGGGACGTAGACTATTCCGTGGTGCACCAACGTGGAGAGCGAGTTCATGATGGTAGCTTCTTGTCCACCGCCCGGCGTACCCGTGGAGACAAATACGGCTGCAAACTTTCCTGCCAAGGCGCCCTTGGCCCAGAGCTGGCCTGTTGCGTCCCAAAAGGCCTGACGAGGGGTGATCAGATCGCCGGCTACAACATGACGATGTCGCGCGCCGGTGACGAGACTCACCTTCCACTGAGCGGGGAAGTTACCGTAACGGGTGGGAATGCCAAAGAGGAAACCGTCGAATTCCGTCAACTGGTCGGGGGTAATGATGGGGTAGTCTGGTTTAGGAGGGGCATGCATCTTGGTGAGGACTTCATCTGGAAGAGTCTCTGGGATTCTATACGCAGGATGGGTGATTGGATCGATGAGTCGATCGTAGAAGAGAATGGAGATGGACATACTGATAGATTTTGGCAGAGCCGCCAGCTGCGATAACGCCCTCCTTAACGGATTCGGCGACTAGGATTAAGACGAGGTCAGATGGTTCAAGAACGTTGTATCTGCAATGCTGATCCACTTACGCGCGGCGATATGGCCGTACATGGTGTAGATGATGATAGCGATCCGTGGGGAAGACATGTTGAGTAGAGATGAATTGTGGGATTAACGTTAGAAGATGGGACTCGTTGAAGGCAATTGGACTGGTATTTGTACAGTTGCTGGTTCAAGCTCCAAGCGCAGAATGACGGGATGGTGTGTCATCCGCGAGGCGGCGGTGATATGATACTACCAGGTCTGGCACATCAAAGACACGCTCATTTGCCTTGCGCGGTGCGATCACGGTCAGCATGTACAAAAAAGCGCATCTGGTACTCACGGGAACCCGCGGTGTCAATGGACAATTGTGTCGAGCTGACACACCTTGTGGTGTGCCACTTGAAGGGCAAGGGGACTACCGTCATGATTCATCATTTCCCGAGCCGTGAGTAAGCACAATGATGATACAGTGAGCGTCCCACCATTGGTCCATCAGACCAACTTTTTTTGTCGGTCGATCTGCCTTGAATTCTTGTACGAGCCACCGCCGAGGTTCGCCCGTGCTTCCGAGGATTTGTTGCTTCTCGTCACAGGCCACCTTGAGCCCGCGTTCGCTTGTAAGTTCGGTATAAACGGAACGACGGATAGCGTGTGCTCTCTCTGCCTTATTGGGAAGGATGTACTCATGGAGTTTAAAATACAGTTTGTTTTATATTTTATTTATGGCAACTTCGCCTATCACTGGTAGTAAGTACTTGGGAGGGTTCTGGCTGACAACCGTCACCTTCCGTTTCTTGGAATGGAAGTTTCGAACGTCGACCGAAACGGCTGGGTCGAGACTTTGGTCTTTCAAGTTGTCGCCACAGGCACCTCTCCGTTTCAGTAACTCTTTGACGTATTGAGAGCTGCATTATGCCTCATACGATTTATGTATACTTACTATCATCTGGTTTCGGTGTCGCCGCAGCATCCCATGACCCAGCGCTGACGTTCAATCTCCACCGACGGACGAAATAGTGAGCAGAACAAGGCCCTGAATTACCCGTCTCTCTATTTACGTCGCTACCTATGATGGTATAGTACATGATCGATTCCGAGTGGTGCAGCCTCCTTTAGAACTTGTGCTTGGCAACGGTCTCGTAGAACGTGGTACCTTGAATTCTGGCAATCTCGAGCTCGAGCGCACTAGGCTGGCGACTCCCATCCCCGCCCGCGAACGCACCCGCACCCCAAGGCGATCCTAGATACACAAATATGCACATGTCAGCCCACCGACAGGGCGCACACGTCTAAACGAATCAAGGACGCACCACCATGAGGCTCGTTCAAGTTGGAGAACTGGGCAAACGTGTGTCTGTAGCCAAGAGGGACGTAGATGATGCCGTGGTGTGCGAGCGTGGAGAGCGAGGTGATGACAGTGGTTTCTTGTCCACCGCCTGGCGTGCCCGTGGAGACAAACACACCCGCAAACTTGCCCGTCAAGGCACCCTTGGCCCAAAGTTGACCTGTGGCGTCCCAAAAGGCCTGCAAAATGAGTTTCAGAGTTCTGATCGCTGGCTACAACACATTGGCGACCAGACTCACCTTCCACTGTGCAGGGAAGTTACCATAACGGGTGGGAATACCAAAGAGGAAGGCGTCGAAATCCACCAACTCATTGGCGGAAATGACGGGGTAGTCTGGTTTAGGAGGGGCGTGCATCTTGGTGAGGATTTCACCTGGGAGGGTCTCTGGGATTCTAGATGGAAGATGTGCGGTTGGTTAGGGCAATCGATCGTTGAACACACGCAGGAAATGGACGCACTGGTAGATGGTGGCAGAGCCGCCAGCTGCGGTAACGCCCTCCTTGACGGATTCGGCGACTAGGAACAAGAAGCGTGGTCAGAGCGGTGGAACGGGTTACATTTCCAACGGTATTCACGTACGTTTGGCGATATGGCCGTACATGGAGTAGACGATGATGGCGACCTTTGGGGAAGACATAGTGATCAGAGATGAGAGGGACGTAGTAGAAGAGTTCGATGGGGTTCATTGTGAGCGAATAGACTGGTATTTGTATCCTGGCGTAAAGTTCCATTGGATTAGCAAGATGGTATGTCATTGGAGAGGCGGTGGTGATATGGCACTTCCAGGTCTGGCACATCAAGGACACGGTCAGCTGCCGCCCGCGGCGATCACGGCAAGCGTGCACAAAAATGAGCATTTGGTACTCACGCGAACCCGCGGTATCGGTGGACAATGGCGTTCGTAGTCTACATACAGAGTTGATGTGTAATCACATTCAAGTTCAACGCCCGGATCGGTATTGAAAGCCGTCCACCAGTGTGTCAGCTAACGACGAGCTCATCTTTTTGTTGGTTGGTCCAGCCAGCAAGGTCCGTCGTTAACTGCAAACACAATCACTGCGCTTCGCACTCCATACTTCTTGCCATACTTATCACTGCTAACAAGGTCCACCTTCAGTCCGCGTACGGCACACGGAAACAAACGCCTGTGCTTTCTTAGCCATCTTAAGCAGGATCTGTTGCAGGCCCAGGGAAAGTAAGGTATGTATAAGGGAATGATACGTATCAGAATCCTTTCTACCAGCATCTCTTCTTGGTTGCGGTGCTAGAGAGTCCACGCTCAATGAGATGCACTCGGTACCTAGGACCGGAGGTGACCAGGAACGATCTGGCCACAAAGTCGCATGTGGGTAGATTCTTCCGCTGTCTCAACTGACCCGTCTCCCTGGATCACAGCCTCCAAGTCCCCAATTTTCGACACCGATATGTAGTAGCCTCAACCGATACAGACTTGTTCCGTCAGTAACCCATGTCACTACTGGTTCGCATGCAGGATCTGTACACCACGAATTACCTATACTTCATACACGTAACTTTTATGTATCTTGAGAATGCGAGCGAATCAATCAAACTTGAACCTGGAGACAGTCTCCCAAAAGCCGAGGCCCTGGAGCCTGGCGAGCTCGAGCTCGAGGGCACTCGGCTGGCGAGCACCTTGAGCGCCAGCAAACGTACCCGCTCCCCAAGCCGAACCTGTCGTGCATGTCAACATCCTGCAATCGGGTGCTGAAACACAACAAACGTACCACCCCTGGCCTCGTCCGTGTTGTTGAAGATATGAAAAGCGCGGGCGTAGCCAAGAGGGACAAAGCAGATGCCATGGTGTATGAGAGTGGAGAGGGTGTTCATGGCGGTTGCTTCCTGACCACCTCCCTGCGTACCCGTAGAGACGAACATACCAGCAAACTTGCCCGCCAAGGCACCTTTGACCCAGAGCCCACCTGTCGCATCCCAAAATGCCTAGAGAAAATGCGATAAAATTAGCTCTCGGGAACGAGATAACGAACGAGGGAGCAGTACTTGCCTTCCACTGGGCAGGGAAGTTACCATAGCGAGTAGGGATCCCGAACACGTATGCATCAAACGCGGGAAGGTGTGCGGGCGTGATGATTGGATAATCTGGTTTAGGGGGTGCATGCACTTTGGCTAGCACATCGTCCGAGAGTGTCTCTGAGATCCTAGATGAATGTCTGAATCAATGGCTGACAAGCAGGGACGTAGAAGGACATACTGATAGATGGTGGCCGAGCCACCAGCATCCGTAATGCCCTGTTTGACGGACTCTGCCACTGGGTTTTGGTGGTTAGGGGTAGATAGATTGGGAATAAAATAGAATCTTTACGCTTGGCGATATGGCCGTACATCGAATAGATGATGATGGCGACTTTGGGTGAAGACATGGTACACGAAAATACTCAGTGAATCGACTCAGGTGGCGGTTGGTCACTGAAGGAGAGGCCGGACGTATCCCTGACAAAAACGCAATCGCATTGAAAATTGGTTTAGGGGTCAGTTTCGTCAGAGATATGTCACACCACGGCGCCGCCTCCCGAAGATGAGAGAGCTTAACAGTTACCTTGACAAGTTGACCTGAGCTGACCAGCATCGACTGCTACCACCACCTAGACCTGGCGCGGCTCATTACAAAAAGACCTGAGCGGATATATCAAAATTTTTCTGCCTTCAGGCGGCCACTTCTGCAAAAACATTACAGGGACCTCGCACCGGCCACCGAAATACCTTTGCGGTATCTTCTTCCGTTCAAGCAGCCATAATGAGGTTAAATTAGCGTAGTCTTATGATGCCGCGTGATAAATCTTTGGCGATCTCGAGAACTTGAGGTCTATTTTGGAAAAAGCTGAACCACCGACTGACAGCGATCGGATATCACGGTTTCTTGTTGATTACGGTCCACCACTGTGTGATTGCCCCGCTGAGCTACTTTTATCCTTGAAACATGGTTATTTCGGTGAGTTTTGATGGAAATCGTCCGTATACTGCTTTGAACATGTACCTGGAATCCGACGGTTTCCGGAACCATCGATACCTGCCAATGAGAACTGCCTTCAATACTGAGTCGTGCCAACGTTGAGCTCGACGCACACGTCGACAGAACTTCTGTTTCGCTGAACAAGAGAATGGACCCGCGGCCACGCTGGGAACTGATGAGAAATTTGGTGGGTAAGAGTCCGACTGAGCCACAACCCGTTTGAGTTTGACTTTTGGCCTCCTGCAATGTCTTTTCCTCGTCATCATATTCATAGCCATTATAGGATCTGAGTTTCTGAACGGTGTGGCTCTTCTTATCAGGCCTCCGTTGGATGACACTTTCCGGGGTTGTCCCAGCCCAGTTAAAGGCATTGGTGTTCCATGGATGAGAAATCCAAACCCAATGTAAGTCGGGAATTGAGCGCCAGTATGCTCTTCCTACGATCCAGTATCATTCTTCGCTCACACTACTGGCAGATCATGTGGTTGATAACACCCATTCGCCGGCCGCTACCCCATACGACGCCATCCCACGCCTGATACATGCCCTCCAACCTCACTTTTGTTCTCTAACTGGTGCATTATTTCCCCACACACTGCTTTGCCATCTATTTTTTCGCAAATAAATATTCACGCGATGTGTTTTCCCGGAAAGCGGCAGAAGGATAACTTCGCTGAACCAAAGTCAGGACGAAAAGATACAAAAGGTGACACAGTCGACTCCATACCCTCACCTACCCCCGTTCCTGCACCTCCACCAGCGGTACCACCTCCCTCAGAGCCTGCTACTTCTGAACCCTCAGAAAACACCATGTCGGCCCCCCGAGTTGCCATCGTTATATACTCTCTTTATGGCCACATTGCCAAGCGTATGTCTTCGATACATCTCTTTCGCTCATCTAGAGACCCAATCCTTCCATGCAGTTGCTGAAGCTGTTAAGACTGGTGTCAGCAACGCCGGCGGTAGTGCTACAATCTACCAGTAAGCATGGTTGTCTATCTTTCGTGTGTCTTGTCAGTCAACATGGCGTATAGAATTCAAGAGACCCTCTCAGAGGACATTCTGAAGCTCGTGAGGGCACCTCCCCGCCCAGACTACCCCGTCCTTCTCCCTGACGACCTCGTCAACTTTGATGCCTTCCTTTTCGGTGTTCCCACTCGTTATGGTAACTTCCCCGTTCAGTGGAAAGTATGTCTCCCGTGAAACCACGTGACGCGTGCGCATCTCATCGCTTCATTAGGCATTCTGGGACGCCACTGGCCCACTCTGGAGCAAGTCCGCCCTTGCTGGCAAGATGTGCGGTGTCTTCGTCTCCACCGGTACCCAGGGTGGTGGACAGGAAGTCACCATCTCCAACACCCTCTCCACCTTTGTCCACCACGGAATGGTCTACGTCCCTCTTGGGTACAAACACACCTTCCCTCAACTGTCTAACCTGACCGAGATCCACGGTGGTACGTTCAATTATCATCTTATCTTCACTCGCAATTGCTTATCATTCTTTTCCATTCTCGTCCCAGGCTCTTCTTGGGGTGCAGGCACATTTGCAGGCACGGACGGCTCCCGCCAACCTTCCCCGCTCGAAATGGAAATTGCAAGTCTCCAAGGTAAAGGCTTCTGGGAAATCGTTGCCAAGTACCATGGTGTTTCCAAGTAGATTCTCAATCCTCCGCCCTTCTCTCTCGCTGTCATCCGCATGCCATTAATTAAAGTTTGGATCGGTGGTTGTATTATGCGTGCGTGTTGTGTCTAGAACAGTGATTCTCCTGCATATCATTCCCAAGACGCGGCGACATTTGAGGGATTCGCGTCGAAAAAATAGATAATGTGAAAGTAGCGAGCGCCCCAGTCTCGCGAGATATGATGTGATGTGACAATTTTGGAACTGCGGAAGCGGCGATGCACACGTGCAGATCGGAAAACAGACGCGTCGGCACGTTGTTGCAGTGACTTCGAAGGAATGATTTCTCATGCATCGGGGGCCGACAGATACGCGCCTGTCATCGCGGCAGTTGAATTCTGTCTGCAACGTCGCCAGCGGCGGCCTGGCCTGTTCGCCCCCAAGTGCGGATGACGAGCGTGGCTAAAACGCATGAAGCTTATGGCCTGGACTTTGGCTCGGTTGGGTGTCACGGGTTGAGATTACATGTGGATTCTCCGTTTATGCGTGGGTTCTAAGGCGTTGAACTCCCATGTTCGTTGCGTAGCGCTCAACTCAGAGCTGCTATCTTGCGTTGCATTTCATGCTCGCACCTAATCATGTTAGTATGATCGGACCATGAGGCGACAGGCTCCTTCATTGAACGTCGTTTCGTAATACCGTCAAATAGGTTGCTGTGTATTCACCAGTGGAAAGGTGAGCAGTGAGCACCCTATGGTATGATGATCAAATTGAGTAGCCTAGTCCTATGCATCATAGGCACTGTGGACGTCCCATCCCGGCGCTACAGGAGACCGCCGGGTCGTTCAACCGTTTATGATGTAGCACGCACATTGTCTGCACTCTCCGAATAAAGAAATCCTCGTCTATCACACAAGAACGGGCCTATGTATGCATAATTACCCTCGCGTATTTATTGACCGCGTGGGCGCGTGGACTAAATCACCAGATCAGTCATGAACAACGTGGACACACCATTCGGACCCAGACGTTGATCCTCAAGAATCAAGTGGATTGCAAGGCATGAGAACGGAAAAACTTTCGACATCACAATGCGCTAAGGGAAGCCGATATCGTCGACCCAGCCAAGACCTGAGCCCATACGATCTCCAGAGTCGTCGTCCATAGCACCCCAAGACGCTTCTTCCTTGCCTTTGACGGCCTGAAAGCAATAGATCAATATGGTAATGTAACGACGCATGGATAACGGCCAGCAAAACCGTGCATAAGTAACCTGAGAGCTCGGAACCGATGCATCGCAACGGGATAACCTACCTTGGTTAGATATTCCTTGCTTCTCGCCATCTCCCTTTCCAGACAAGCCAATAACGTAGCTTGTTCCTGAGCCCGCGCAAGGACTCTATCCACGTCCTCTTTCTTGAATATGACAGGTGGATCAAAGAAAGATACCGTTCCGTCCGCGGACAGTTGTGCGGATATCTCCGAGGATGCGATCTGTGCCGTGTTATTTTTTGAACAAAGCCGCTGGGGGTGTTTATATATAAAAGAATGCCCACCATATCGAGAATCAAACCTCGGACTTCCTCTACGCTCTCAATTCCAACCGCATGCGCAATGTCAGACAAGTGGAGCGTGAGATACGTCGACGTTAGTTTCTTGATCGACCATCGTGGCGCGCGTTCCAGTGCTTGAAGAACCAAACCCATTGTCTTCTCCTATCTCGTGCGGAATCAGTATCCAATTCCACTCGAGTCGACGGCATTGCATACGAACAGTAGTGAAGACCTGTTCCCCTTCCACGATGGAACGTAGTTCAGTCCTGCGGTCCGGGTAAGCGTTCACAAACGCCGAATATGGGGTGCCTTTGAGAAGTCGAGGCAACACTGGGTGAATGTACTTTGGCGGTGGCGTCGTCTATCGCAAAACGTCAGCGGGTGTGCACTGCCGTCAAGAGGCAGAGTATACACCTTGCCCTCATGGATCAGCTGTACGAGAACCAACTTCTTGAGCGCTTCCATCTGAATTGCTGCGCTAGCCGAGCCTGGACTGCATGCACATATCTCGAAGAACTCCTGCGCTGCAGCCCAGCGTTTGAGGGCAGCGTATACCATACCCCCTGCATAATGATACACCAAGTTGTCGTTGTAACTCAAGTCCGAAATTGAAGTATCTATTATTGTAATTGGATATGCAAGAACGGGAAGGGCCGCTGCGAAATGTCGGGTCGACACGCATGTCTGCCCAAGTCTCGTGTTGGGTGACAGTGTAAAGATAGACAAACGATGCGCTTACCTTGAGGAGAATTGGGTGAATGGTTGTCAAATGCGACATAGACGGCGCATATCTAGTCAATAGATGAAGCAGGGGTTGAATAGCGAGCGCAACCTGTTCACTTCGATATCAGAACCACGTTCTCCTTCCAGATCGAACACTGCTCACATTCCCCGCTGCCTCCGCAAGTAGCGGTATTCCAACCGCAAGAAGCGTGACTGGAGCGAAAATGAGACATGACGCCATTCGACAAAAAAAAACACGTTTTCACCTTTCTCAGGTGTACATCGTGCTTGCTCTGACACGAACGTTTGGCAAAACTCGGCGACATATTCGAACGGGAGATTCGGTGCACCAGTCGTATGCAAACGCGCGGCACTACCATGAACAGTGACCGAGTCATCAAGCAAGGCAAGTTCAACACGAAGAACGCGACTCACAGGATATGCAATATGCCAAGGGTGTTCGCTTGGATATCCAACACACTTAGCGGGTCTTGTCCATCGGGTAACAAACTCGCGAGCACCACGTCCCGCACCTCCTTTGGCGCAAACGTCTTCAGTTGTTGGTTCAATTGCCATGGAGAGACGGCGGTCGTGATCGCTGTGACAACGTTGACAAGCGAGACACTGGCAGTGCTCTCGGGTGCGCTGGTGGGTGACGTAGGCACTTGTGTCTGTGTCTGTGTATGTGCGAGTGTCTGTGTCTGCAGTGACGCTTGTGATTGCACTGGAGAAGGTTGTTGCTGTACTTCGGGTTCGGGTTGGGGTGTGGACTGTTGGGGTGGTGTTGGAAGATTCGGTTGACTCATGACGCTAGTTTTGAGACGTGGCCTGCGGAGACAGTCAACCGTCGACGCACGATTCGAGGATCAATCAATCACTGTGAGCGAGATCAATGCTGTCAACGTCGTTCTTTATTTTATTAGACACGACTCACGGTGGTGAAAAGTTGATCGCGAGGGGTGTGCGATGTCCCTATGCGCGATCAGATACGAAAACTCGTGCGCAACAGCTGGTCAAAAGCTTGGGATTTACACCAAATTTTGGGTCGATCTTGACATCAAAGGAAGAGAACTAAGGGGCAAGAGTACAGTAGGATTACATAAGCGACGTTAGATGGTGGCACCGTTGGCACTGTCGTCTATACTGTGTCCTGAGTTATGTACTAGCTTTCTCTCCTCACCTCCTCACCACTCGTCGTCATAGATCAGCTGCACCGCTCATTAGCATCAGCCCAAGAGCCGCTAGCACCTCTTCGTCTTCTTTTGCCATCGCCTCCTTGAGTGGCCCTCCATAATGAGCGATTTGCCAATAGCGATTCACCTCTTTAGTACTGTAAAGCACATACGTCCAAGCCACGCCCATGTACACACAAAGAAAAAGAGTAGCATACTATTTTGGTAGTCCGTCGGCCTTGGGGAGGATCGTCAGTATAGGGATGTTCACAGGAAAGCACGCAACAAACCTGCTTGCCACCCTCGTTCAGCCAACCAATCAAATAGGCAATACTCGCTACGGCATGACTGGAAGCTCAAATAATGACAGGACGAAACGAGGAAGAGACGACGTGCCTAAGCTCCGGACCCAAGAATAAGACGTGCTTTCCGTATCCCCCGCGCTCTTCCACAGTCTTGTCGTACCGTTCCCGCATCGTTTGACTGCTTGGAAGTTTTGCCATGTTCGACCAAACTTTTGCCAGTGCGAGCGTTGAGTATTCTGGCAAGGCAAACGACTGCGTGCCCAATGTCACTGCGCCCTGAATGAACACAAGTCATGAGGAACATAAAACTGACTACGAACTTCCAATGAATGCGAGCGTGGGATCCTGGATATAAAATATGTCGAGATACAAGTCACGGACATACGATCCACCCAACGGAAGGAAAGGAGACACTGATTTGGCAGAGCCTTCGTGGGGCAGATATGTAGCACCATCGTAGTACTGTGACAGGAATGGGAACGAGTAGCGGAAGCCAGTGGCAAATATCACGCTATCAATCCCTGTTAAGATCTAACACATGTTGTCAATGGTTGAAACGACTCGGAAGCGACGTGAAACGCACGGTGCCGTTCTTGAGTTCGACAAGGCCAGACTGAATGGGAGACCCTTCAGCAATCGGTAAGAACTGTTTGATTTCCCCGACAAGAGTCGTATTTTTGGGTATCCGGCGCATGTAGTTTTCCAGCCTATAGTGCAGCCTGCCATCTATAGCAGTGTTAGGTATTATGGACAATTTTCAAACACCAGCTTGGCGCATACCGGTGTCAGGCTTGAATGCGAGGAAATGTTAGATAATGGCAAGATGTTTATACCTTACCCGGAATGATTGATAGACCTTTCCAGCGTGACGATTTAAATCCCTAGATATCTCTGACCCACTCACCTGGATTGTCTATCAGCACGAGATGAAAACGATTTCAGACAATGACTTACGGATGCACCAACGATGAGCACTGTCTGGTTTGCATATGCCTCTGGTCGCCGATACTACCTTGCGTGACGTAAAAGACCAGGAAACCTCTGTACCCATTCCTCCAGACCAGGAATGGACGGCATCGACGGTGCATTGTACTTGCCCACGGTAACTGTGACGGCGTCGAAATCCTGCATACGACCACGCATAAGATGGAACATTCGACCAAGGGATAACAAGACAGAATGGTATATATACCTCAGTCCACCAAGTCGCACGGTACGTGTGACTCCCGATCCGCTCGAGAGACTTGAGCCAGAGTCTCCAACCTTGTTCTTTTCCGGTTTGGCTGAATCGCATCTCGATTCGCTCTACGCGGGTGTTGTAAGCAGTTGCGGGGTTTTCGTCATTGCTGTTAATGTTGAGATAGGATGCATAAGAGCGCACGTAGTCACGAAGTTGATAATGTGAGAGTTCTGGATGTCCATAATGAGTGGCTGGTTCGAACAAAGAAAGGACGGAAACACCGTACCCCACTGTGTACCCGCAGGCCAAGGCCATTGAGGGAACTGATCCAGGACGATAGTGATTAGAACCTAGAAATCAGGAATAGCGACGAGATGTGCTCTACCTACCTGTTGCACAGGCTACACGAATCCCAGCAAGACGAATGCAAAGATGAAAACGCCACGTTCATGACGTGACACGTTTGAAATACGCAATGCAACGTACCGAGGGCGCATTCGACCTCAACGACTCCCAGACTGGTTTCGGGCCTCTATGATCCCTCCAAATCTCGCCATGTTCGTCCTCAAACACCTCCTAATACGGAAGATCGACGTCTGCTGGAGGAAGAGAGGGAAGAAAGTCTGCAATCACGGATGGGGCGTTGGGCACGGGTGTATCGGGCGGAACCTCCTCCGTATAGTGCCAGTTACCACCCGGGACGCTGTCCCGCTGATAACATAGGTTAAGTATATCAAGCTCTTATGTGGTTTCGTCTGTGAAGAACAGAGAGTCCAGGGCATTCGGAGTTTGAATCATAAAGTCTCGCCGTCGGAGATAATCCTCCGTAGGGCACTGATGGAGTGGTGCTGCAAGGAAACGAGCAAATGTCGAAAGGCAGATGTTTATAGAATGATATACAAGTAGGCTGCAATCTGGCTGTGTTGGACATATTGACTGTTTACAATTTCTTTCTGTTTGCGAGTCTATGCGTTGAGGAACCACTGATACGAGAAATAAGCCGCGTCGTGGTACGGCCGTACGCGTCTGAACGCGTTCACTCTTTCCTGTACTTTTGGTAGTACTGAATAAGGCCGGTGGTCTATAACATGCTGAATCAGCATCCCCTTGGTCGCTATTCGTCATGATGCTCACCGAACTATCATGCCCAGTGACATCCGAAGGTTTGTCAAGTTGCGACAAGATATTCTTTGCGAGCACCTTGCCGAGTTCGACACCCATTTGGTCTGTTTCACACAATTAGCACGAGTAGCGAAAGTACGTCCAACGTACCAAAGGAGTTGATGCCCCAGATAACGCCCTGGGTGAAGATCTTGTGCTCGTACAAAGCAATCAGAGCACCAAGCATCCTAGGGGTCAAGAGTGGGAATAAGATGCTGTTGCTCGGACGGTTTCCTTCAAACACCTTGCTCTTCACTAGTGCCTCGCTTGCACCACTCCCGAGTTCCTTGCGGACTTGCTCCTCTGCCTTTCCGAATGCTAGCGCTTCTGGCTGCGCAAAGAAATTGGAGAGTAGAATACGGTGGTGCTTCGAGTTTGCGATGGGGTTGTGCGAGGTGGCTGGGGCAATGAAATCGGCAGGGATCAGCTTCGTTCCCTGGTGGACGAGTTGGTAGAATGAGTGTTGGCCATTGGTACCAGCGGCACCCCAAATGATCGGCTATGCAGCAAATACGTCAGTGGGGTAGCTAAATGACGTGTCGTCGGACCTACGCCAGTCTGATAGTTAACACGTTGGCCACCTTTGGTGACGAATTTTCCGTTAGACTCCATATCTCCCTGCTGGAAGTAGTCTGCGAATTTGTGGAGGTATTGATCATACGGCAGAAGCGCGTGCGTCTGAGCCCCATAAAAGTCGTTGTACCAGATGCCGATAACAGCGAGTAAGACCGGGAGGTTATCCTCCAAGGGAGTCTCCTTGAAGTGCTTGTCCATACCATGAGCACCCTTCAAGAGGGACTCGAAGTTGTTGTAGCCGATATATAGGGTAATAGAGAGTCCAATCGCACTCCACAAGCTGTAACGACCACCGACCCAGTCCCAGAACTGGAACATGTTTGCGGTATCGATACCGAAAGCTTGAACGGCGCTCTTGTTCGTAGAAAGAGCCACAAAGTGCTTGGCGACGTGAGCCTTGTCTTTGGCAAAGGACAAGAACCAGTCCCTCGCGGATTCGGCGTTCGTGATAGTCTCTTGGGTGGTGAACGTTTTGCTAGCGATGATGAACAGAGTACGTTCTGGGTCACAGACTCTGGTGGTCTCGGCAATGTGTGTTCCGTCAATGTTGGAGACAAAGTGGACGGTGAGGTCCCGTTTCGCATAAGGCTTGAGAGCCTCGGTCACCATGACAGGCCCCAGATCGGAACCACCGATACCGATATTGACGATAGTGTTGATAGTTTTCCCAGTATATCCTTTCCAGGAACCGCTTCGAACAGCCTCGGAAAACTCCTTGATGTGAGCGAGCACGCCCACAACTTCCTCGACGCCGCTCTCCTGGATCTGGAAGTCATCAAAGTTACGCAGGGCAACATGTAGGACGGCACGGTCCTCGGAGGTGTTGATATGTTCTCCTGCAAACATCTTGTCGCGGTACGTCTCGACCTGAGCCTCCTGCGCGAGAGATAGGAGTGTGTCTAGGATTGGCTGCGTGATCAGGTTTTTGGAGTAGTCGAGAAGGAAGGTAGTGGCGGGATCAGTGGCGTCTACATATTCTTTCGAGAATTTCGAGAAGCGATTTGGATCCTGGGCGAAGAGGTCGGACAGGATAAGCCTGGTGTTTTCGGTGTCGTAGGTTCGCTGGAGCTTCTGCCAGGTGGCATACTCTGGTCGGCACCGTTGAGCAGGTCAACCCAATGATACTACCAACTTACCAGTAGCAAGCTTTCCACTCATGTATTCTTGTGGGGGTGACGATGCGGACGAATGTCGAGGGGCATATTATGCTACCAGCGCTCGCTTTATACATCCCGGTCCCGGCCATAGGTCGTGGGAACCTTGAGGAAGTCCGAAGACCAAGTGGGACGTCTCCCATCAATTTGCTCACAGACTGCGCAGGATGAGAGAAAACACTGGACCATCTCGGCGAAGGGTCGTGGCCATGTTGCCATGAGCCGGCGCGCGGACGCGTGTGCTAGCTTACATGATTGGCAATCCGTTCTCTTCATCATACACTCTGCTTGTAGGGTGACGTGCCTCCGGTGAGAATGTCAGATTCCAGCCTCGACTCACACTGTCCGATCTGCAGAAAATAGCTCGAGAGCACGGTAACACGGGGAGTGCGAAGTCAGGCCAAACCCGGAGCTGCATCGACATAGAACAAACACACAAATAGCCCAAAGCTCACCAGGGACTTGCCTATCATCCAGATGTTTCGGCTAGGCTCTTCCTTGCCAAGCAGGTAAGTTAATGATCAATGTGGTACTCTGAAGCATGGGACATCAGTTGAAAATTGGATCCTGTGCCACCTAAAGAGACAGTGATTGCCTCAAGACTATAGTAAGTGCTGAAAGTTCAGCAGAAACCTTTGACAAAGTCTGAAGGTGAGACTGAGAGGTCTGAAGGTCCAGAGCAGAGTGGAGGCTAGCAGAGACTAGGCTTTTGCATGGGTGAAACCCTGGGTAATGGTGACTATACCCATATCTGTACCCATGAAATACCCATACCCATTCAAAGGGTATGGGTAGCAGATCCATTGGCAGCAGAAGTACCCTAGGATATACCCCTTTGTGGGTATACCTGTGGGTACAGTGTATTTGAGTCCATGATATGTGTATCTATGTAGTACTAGTAATAATATCCCATCCATCTTTAAGCTCAGCCTCCTCACCCTGTGTTATGATTCTCTCTTTTCCTTTTTGTTTTGTATCAACGATGCATCTCGTCTACTCTCCACGGACTTATCTTTTCTTTCTTCTATGATGACACATTCCTCTCACGTGTTCCTCCCGCTGGCATCCCAACGGTCTCCATTTACTTAGTCATCATTTCTTCCACCTGTTTCTATTCTTTTCTATGCCTGCCCTTAATGCTTGTATATCCAACATATATAAGTCGTAGATACTGCTCTAGCATTTCCCCATGCTTGAGCTCCTTTGTCTTCTTGTACCACGTACAATCTATTTGCTCTTGCCTTGCCCTCCACTGGTTTTAGCCCAGCTCCCTTGAACCTTTGAACTACTGGTCTCAGCCCAGTCTCCTTGACCCTTGTGTGGAAGCCCCCACAGGTACCCTTGACCTTCAACCCTCTGTTCTATAAGTCCTCGTCGTACTTTTGACTTGATGCTCTTGTCCCTTGATCACTCAAGGGCTATGCTTGTTCCTACCCGGACCAAGTGTAACAAAAGCTCAAGCATACCTTGCCAGCTACCACTGTTGTAAGCTGCCAAAATTTCGCAACCACCAAGAATCCCTCGTTCCATCTGGGGACTCTCTCGACAACCCCTGCCCTCTGAATCCCCTGACACCGAAAACTCTGATTCCTCTGATGAAGAACCTTGAAACATCTCTCCTGACCCTGACATACCAATCCTATCTGACACTGAACAAGCGGCAGAACTAGATCTTTCCCATACCTTCTCATCGTCGCTCTCCATTCCTTATATTCCCACTCCTCCATCTCCTACTCCCACAGCTTGACAACCTCCACCCTTTGGCCCCTTTCCCCTCGGACCAACCCCTCAATTCAACCCAAGACCCTTCTCCCTGCCACCAATGTCTTCTAGACCCACTGAACTCTGCCTTGGAACCCCTGAACCCTTTGACGGGTCCTATGACAAAGCTAACCAATGGTTGAGCTCGGTCGTGACCTACCTCCTTGTCAACAAGGACATTTATAACAGTGACAACAAGAAAGTCGCCTTCGCCCTCTCTTACATGACCAAAGGAACCGCTGTCACATGGGCAACCACCTTTAGACAAGCTGCGATCGCCAAGCTCACTGCTGGCGTCACTATCTCCCTCGGAACTTATGTAGACTTCATCACTAAGTTCACTGCCTCGTTCAAACACGCCAACGTCAAAGAAAACTTCCTCGCCTGGCTCATGACCACCAAGATGGTCAAGCAGAAGAACGGTAAATGGGAACCGTCCCTAGACTCCTACATTGCCCAGTTTTCCAACCATGCTGCCATCTCTGAGATCACCGATGACCAAGTCCTCATCGGATATTTTTACTCTGCTATCCCCGCCGGCTTGATGCGCCGAATCTTTTCCATGGATACCATCCCTGACAAGATCACCGAATGGATCTCTAAGGCCCAGAAGTTCCAAGCACAGTTTGACCGTGCCGATGAAGTCGCTCATCGAGGAAAGAACACTCCTCTCCCATACATCGCTCCCTCCTCCTCCTCCCGAAAGGAGAAAGATCCCAACGCCATGGACATTGACGCCATCCACCTCTCCAAGATGACTCCTGAAGAACATCAATGCTGCATTAAAGAAGGACATTGCTTCCGCTGCCGTAAGACCGGCCATAGATCCAACGAATGCCCCACTTTCCCCTCCACCAAACGAAAGGTTCGGAAGATCAAAGAAGAACTCCCTCAACTCCAGGAAATTGAGGATGATGACGATGAAACCACCGTTAGAAAGGTGTCGTTCTCCTGCCCCTTGCAGGATTTTTGAAGAGGAGGTCTCAGTCGACGCGAGTCCCTCCTGCTACTATTGCTCCTGTACTAGTATCGAAATCCTCTAGATCTATGAGAATCCCCATTCAACTCATTGATCCTTCACATACTATGAAAGTCATCAACACTGCTGCCCTGATCGATAGCAGTGCAGATATCAACTGCATTGACTGGCAGTTTGTCCGAAAACACAGACTTCCCACTGCGAAACTCAATGTCCCCATCCGCGTACGAAATGTTGACCAATCTGCCAACCAGAAAGGTGATATCCGATATACTTCCCTCCTCTTCATTAACATCGAAGGCATTGCCCACAAGGTTATCTTCTACGTCATGAACTGTGGACGAGAAAATGCTATCCTTGGACTCCCCTGGCTTAAAGCTGTGAACCCCTCCATCAACTGGTCCACCCAAACTCTCTCCATTCCCAAAACCTCTGATCAAACCTCCGACCTCTACCAAACTCATGTTGCTGATCAAAGACAACATGATGGCTTCTTCTCTAAAGCCTCTTCCTGACCTCCACGCCATATCAATGTTGACTCCATCTACAATGAGAGACTCTACAAATATCTCGGACAAGAAACTGAGATACAATATATGCACCACGCCTGACAAAACTATGCCATCCACTGTATCATTCGATGCGGATCCAGATACCTCCCGAACAACTCTCCAGTCATCGCTAAACTGACTACTGCCACCGAACTCGCCGCTGCTGCTGAAAAGGCCAAACCCAAAGTTACCTTACCTCCTGAATATTCTGACTACGCCTCTGTCTTTTCCAAAGAGGCCACTGATCATCTTCCCCCCTCTTGTCCCTATGATCATGAGATCAACCTCAACGACTCCTTCTCCCCAAAAATTGGAAAGGTCTACCCTCTCTCCCCTGCCGAACAGAAAGCCACGGAAGACTTTCTTGATGAAAACATCGCTGCTGGAAAGATCTGTCCCTCAAATTCTCCCCAAGCCTCTTCCTTCTTCTTCATAAAAAAGAAGGATGGCAAGTTACACCCTTGCCAAGACTACCGATACCTCAATGAGCATACCGTTCGGGATGCTTATTCTCTTCCACTGATCTCCAACCTCGTCAACAAACTCAAAGACACTAAGGTCTTCACCAAGTTTGACGTCCGCTGGGGCTACAACAACATCTGTATCAAAGACGGACACCAATGGAAAGCCGCCTTCATCACCCATAAAGGACTTTTCGAACCTCTTGTGATGTTCTTCGGACTCACTAACTCCCCCGCCACTTTCCAACGCTTCATGAACGACTCCTTTAGAGACATGATCGCCGAAGGATGGCTCATCATCTACATGGACGACCTCCTTATCTTCTCTCCCGACGAAGCTACCCATACTGAACAAACAAAATGGGTCCTTCAGCGCATGCAGGAACTTGACCTTCACTTGAAGCTGGAGAAGTGCCAATTCGCCACTAACACAGTGGAATACCTTGGAATGATCGTAGAACCTGGTCGCATTGCCATGGATCCCGTGAAACTAGACGGCATCTCCAAATGGCCTGTCCCTTCTACTCCGAAGGAAGTCTGCTCCTTCCTTGGATTCGCCAACTTCTATCGACGCTTTATCCCAGACTACTCAACCGTCGCTAGACCACTTATCGATCTTACCAAAAAGAACCAACCATGGAAATGGTCTGATGAATGTGACCACTGCTTTTCCCACCTCAAGGAACTCTTCCTTGCGGAACCTGTCCTCCGACTCCCCGATCACTCCAAACCCTTTGCCATTGCCACCGATGCCTCCAAGTACGCCACTGGAGCCATCCTCCTCCAGACCGACACCAACAGAGATTGGCACCCCTGTTCCTACCTCTCGCAATCCTTCTCCCCAGCTGAATGCAACTATGATATCTATGACCGCGAACTCCTAGCTATCATCCGCGCTCTTAAGGCATGGCACCACTACCTCCATGGCGGCTCTTTCCCTATCCAGGTCTTCACCGACCATAAGAACCTTACCTATTTCAGACAACCCAAAGATCTCAATCGCCGCCAAGCCTATTGGCTTCTAGATCTTGCTGATTTTGACCTCAAGATGATCCATGTCCCTGGATCTCTTCTTTCTGGACCTGATGCACTCTCCCGCCAGTGTGATATGCTCCCCTCTACATCTGACGACAATCAGGGGACTACCTTACTCCCTCCTTCCATGTTCGTCCACTTAATCGACTCTACCTTGGCACATCACATTGCCTCCCACTCTACCTCTGACCCCTTAGTCCTTCAAGCCTTACAATCGCTTGATGGCACTATTCCTCCTGCTTTCCGCTCTCACCTCTCTGACTGGCAATACTCAGAAGGAGTCCTCACTTACAAAGGACGAGTTTATGTCCCTCCCGATGAATCTCTCCGCCGCTCTATCCTCGAGCGTTGCCATGACCATGAAACCGCTGGCCATCTGGGGTTTCTAAAAACCTGTCAGCTTGTCTCCGCGGAATTCTGGTGGCCTGGCCTGGCCCAATTCGTCTGTAAATACGTGGAAGGCTGCTCCACATGCCAGCAGAACAAGTCGAACACTCATCCCACCGTGCCACCGCTCACCCCCATTAAATCTTCCTGCACACGCCCCTTCTAGCAAGTGTCTTGTGACCTTATCACCGATCTCCCGATTTCCTCCTCTTTTGATTCCCTTTTAGTCATGGTGGACCATGGACTTACTAAGGGGGTAATTCTTTGTCCCACAAAGAAGACCATCACCACAGAAGGAGTCACATCTCTCTTTTTCCACAAAGTCTACCTCCACTTCGGCCTTTACGACAAGATAATCTCTGACCGAGGTCCACAATTTGCCTCTTCCTTCGCTCAAGAACTAGGAAGACTCTTGAACTATGACATCTCCCTCTCCACCGCTTACCACCCACAATCTGACGGTGAAACAGAATGTGTCAACCAAGAAGTTGAAACCTATCTCCGCATCTTCTGCAGAAGCAATCCCTCCTCATGGGCTGACAAAATCTCTCATGCCAAATTCGCCCACAATCACCGCCCCCACTCCGTCACTAGCAAATCTCCATTCTATCTCATGATGGGATATGAACCCTGTGCTCTCCCTTCGGTAATTGCTGAAACTTCTCTTCCTGCCATTGAAACCCGTCTCAAGGATCTCTCCGCTGCTTGAGACGAAGCCCTAGCTTCCCATGAACTCGCTAGACAAGTCATGGCCTCTAGGAACAATTGAGGCTTCGTCCCATTCTCCCTTGGAGACAAAGTCTGGTTAGAAGCCAGAAACCTCCGCTGTTCTGTTATCAATCCGAAATTTGCTCCCAAGCAAGAAGGACCTTTCGCTATCACCAAGGTCTTATCTCCTATCATGTACCAACTCTGCTTACCGAAAGCTTGGGACAAGAAGATTCACCCGGTCTTCCATGCTTCCCTCTTATCCCTTTATCACGAAAATTCTACCCACAGAAAGAACTTCCCTGTGCCACCACCTGACCTTATCAAAGGCGAAGAAGAATACAAAGTAGAACGGATCTTACGTCACCGCGGAACTCCTAAAAACCGAATGTTCCTGATCCGATGGAAAGGATATTCGGCTGAAGAAGACTCCTGGCTCCCAGAACGGAACTTGAATTATTCAAAGTCCGTTCTCAATGATTA
>JBBPQG010000189.1:0-28453 GCA_038092395.1 Boletus variipes var. fagicola | reverse complement strand
CATGAGGCGATAAGAGAGATAAGAGAGACTTATGCTATAGGCTCTAGATAAGAGCGGTTATTGCTATTGGCTGATAAGGGAAAGTGAGTCAAGAGGAAAAGCATGAGGCGACGATAAGAATGCAATGAGGTTGCCATGAGGTGCATAGCAGATAAGAGATAAGATCATGTGACTAGATCATGTGACAGAGGTCACGTGATTGGTGTTGGACAATAGTTAAACAATATGTTCGGTATTTCTGTAATAGATTAGCAATGATTAGGAAAGTGAAATGAAGTAACAGTTGGCATTTGGGTCTTCTTTAAGGGCGAGCGTTACAGATTCCCTTCCAGATGGCCTTTCAGTCCTTTTGACCAGCTGCCTTCCATTCCTCCCAGCTTTCCTATAATATCAGAAGGACCTCAGGTGCAAACACAGAAGCATTGATGGCTGCTGATTCCCCCAGTACTTCATCAGCCTCCTCACCCTCACCCTCATCATCACCATCCTGCCCTTCAATGGCCCCATAACTCTTATTATCTCCATCCTCTCCATCCTCTCCATCATCACATTCTTCTGTAATAGTGGTGGTACCTCCTCCTGCCCTTGCTTGGTCCACACCTCCTGTATCCAGATCACATTTTGAGTGTTGCATATCACTGAGGTCATCCTGCTCTTCCTCAGAGTCTTCGGCTGAATCAGAGTCACCATGTTTGGTTGCCTGATATTCAGTTTTAGCAAAGATGGATTCTGTATTGGACATGATAGACAGTGATTTTAGAGTCAAAAAGACAGCACAATGCTCATCGGAAATGTATTTCTCCTCCACCCAATTTGCTTTGCAGGGTTTAGTTCCTATCAGGTCGTGCTTCAACCGAAATGAGCGAGGCGAAAAGGTGTGGTTACCCCCCTGTGTTCGTGCAATGCGGATCAAGGGCTAGATGATTATTATGCATTGCCGGTCGGCAATACAGCGCTGAGTGACATAATATCCCATATTTGATTAGATTGCTACATCCAAAAGCACTGAAATTGAGTGATCAGAGAATTAGCCGGTGTGATATAATCAGTATGGAAGCACAGCATGTCATGGCAAAGAGGGCATCAGATCCAATGGTAGAATATATGCAACCTGCTCCAACTACATTGCTATCTAGTGATTATTATGCCTAAGCATCAAAGAAAAGTAAATGCTAGCAAGGTCACGCGTCTAACATGGATCACGAAGGAGACAATCTGAGGAGAAACTGCTAGACTGGCCAGATTGCCTGGTGAACCTCCTCAGAGAGCCAGCCAACCCTACCCTTCTGTTTCACTGATGAAAGGCACCCCCTCCCAATTGGCATTATATCATGGAATGGAAGGAGATGACAAAGAGCTATGTTTCGAAGACATCCAACCATTGAAATTCCCAATGACCAAGGTAAGGTCAACTGTGAGATCACTCTACCTTGACTGACAAGGAACATGTTAGGCTGACAATGATTATCTCTGAGATTGGCTTCCATACCAAGAAGAGTTTCTACAATGTATACTGGATATGGAGGCTCCTCCGACACCACTGGTATGCAGCCTATGTGGTGCTGATGGAACATGCAAATGTGGTGATTGCTTTGGATCTCCAATGCTTTGCAAATCCTGCATGGCCAAAAGCCATCGGCTTACCCCATTCCATTGGCCACGGGAATGGACTGGCAAATTCTTCAAACAAACAACCTTGCATTCTGTACGTCAATTGTGTTCTGCATGCACTCCATTCAAATTGACACCATCAGATGGGATTGGAACTCCATTTGGGACATGATGGACAATGCTGTCCAATAAACAAAGCTGATTGCCAAGGCGATCGGCCATTGTCTGGGCCAGTTGAAGATCCTGAATGGGAAGACATTGGCATTACACCAAATTACCTTCAGCCACCAGCAAATGATTGATGCATTACAATTGTGGATGTCACAGGGGTTCACTTTATTATGGTGAACTACTGCAGTTGCCTAGGATCACCCCCGGCCTATCTGCAGCTCCTTCGGCAAAAACTATTCCCAGCCACTATGAAAAGCCCAAGGACTTGTTTCACATTCAGTGTTTTAGATGATTTCATCCGCAATAATTTGGAATGTGGAACATCTGTGATGAACTTCTTTTCCAAAATAAGGTGGATCACATCGAATGTCTTCCCTGATGCCATGCCGGTAGGACAATTCTTCAATCATGTGGCATTTGGCTTTTATATTGATCAGAATCAGTACTGAGAGCTATTGAGAGTTCGCAACAGTGGCACATCTTGAAGATGAAGAAATGGGGGGGTTCAGCCATCAGGCTCATACTCTTGTGCCAGGTGAGCTGGCCTTGTTTTGCCTGACATGCCCATAGCTGGGGATAAATGCTGATCCATCTCTGAACGATCTGGCCAAGTATGTGCCCACTGTCTGACATTCTGCTAAGATATCAAACTGACTCCCCAAAGCTGGAAATATACTTGGACATTTATCATGGACGGTAATTTCAAAGCTGAACATTTACATGAAAGACGATCCGATAAACAAGTGTGGCTCATGGATGGTCAAGGATTCATGATCACTAGACCCAAGTACAAGGAATATCTGCAAGACACAAACCATCTGTTGGAGGTTCGATTTGCATCGTCTCCTTTTATAACGTTCCGATGCATTCCCCAATATAGAAATCGGCTTGTAAGAACCATCAGGCAGTCAACCAAGCGAACACAAGTCATGGCAAGTTGGAATCAACTGGAATAGGAGCGACTGCATGTGCATGCCATGGCTGCTTCGTTCCACACATGGTGGTGGATTTTCAGAAAGGTGAAAGGTGAGCAGACAGCTGATAATGACTGTCCCAAGCTCTGGCAGACCTATGTTCACACAGACAGGTCAACATGGACTACTCATTTATGAATGCCTTGAAATACAACATGGGGAGCATTTTGTGAGTCATTCTATTTTATGACATCAATTGCTCATATATGAAGAAACTGAGATCTCGAATGATGAGTAGCCAATTCATACAGCTACCTGCTGATGTCGAAATCACCCCAGGGATCGGCATATGGCATGTGCATGGTCATTGGCCTGAATGTTTTTCCCGATATGCCCATTATATATTCCAGGCTCTGATTAGGTAGATGGAGAAATTATTGAAACATTGTGGTCAATCCTGAACATGATATCAAAATCAGCTTGGGAATGTCTTTGCCCTATCGGCAGGAGCTCCTAGACTTTCAGATGAATGATTCCAATTTCATGACAATGATTCAGATGAGTGATTCAATTGCTTCAGTGCAATGAATTCCTTTGACAATATCCATTCAGCACAAAGCATAAAGCGGAAGTACCTCAATGCAAGGCATTCAGTGAAATCCTCAACTGCTGCATTCAATGACCTAGATTCCACTGTGTCGGAGGAGCACAGGAATATTTGGTTAGCTGAAGAAGCCACTGCACAGAGGATGCAAGCGACTAATCCATCAGTGATGGATACCTATCAGCTTCAGTTGCAAAGGGGTGGGTCAGCCGATATGTCCAAAGTCAGACCACGTGCTGATGATTCACCGAAGCACCCACGATTCAGGCTGTCAAACTTCAGCTACTCCAGGATGAGACAGGTGCCGATGGAGGTGCCGCTACATGGCTTGCTATTACGAGGGAACTTGGCGTCGAGTCTGTAGGATATGTGATCCTAGACAACAGAGGATGTATATCAAGTAAAGGGGAAAGGACAGAGTGAATAAGACTAAGGTCTGTACTACTATAAGTATGACTATATATACTAAGAGAGACTGTGCACAGATCAAGCTATGCTAGAGGCTATACTGACCATAAGTAGTTAATAGTATGATCACTGGGTACCATGAGGCAATAAGAGAGATAAGAGATACTTATGCTATAGGCTCTAGATAAGAGCGGTTATTGCTATTGGCTAATAAGGGAAAGTGAGTCAAGAGGAAAAGCATGAGGTGATGATAAGAATGCAATGTGGTCACCATGAGGTGCATAGCCGAGATAAGAGATAAGATCATGTGACTGAGGTCATGTGATTGCATGTGACTAGATCATGTGACTAAGGTCACGTGATTGCTGTTGGACAATATATTGATGTATGTTTGGTATTTCTGTAATAGATTAGCAATGATTAGGAAAGTGAAGTGAAGTAAAATTTCAAGTAGTATTGGCATTCGGGTTAGCAATATGGTTGAGCGTTACAGTTTGAAAGTGGAAGAAGGTCAAGTATCCCTCACAAAAGATATTTGGACCCTCGGAAATCATTTGACCGATATTCAATGTCTGACCGTTGCCCACAGGGCCAATTGATTAAATGCCGATACATCGGCATTCTTGTCTAAAGCACCGATATGCCTCGGGGAATGTTATGCCGATGAGCTGCTGTCGGATGAGTCTGCTGAAGAATCAGAGGCTGGAGCCAAGGAGGTCGGGGAGGCCTTAGGAGGTCAACACCCTGATCTTACCAAGCTATCCTTTCCATCTGCCCTGGGACGGAAAAAGATGGAACAGCTCAATTGACTTGATCTAGTGAAACTGGAATTGGCATTGCGTGAGGGGCAAGCAAATGATGCCCTACATGACATCCAGCTTGTTCTAATTGAGAAGGCTGTCTTGTTCCGAAATGATGTCTGATATGCAACAAGCCATGCAAAAAAGACAAGGGCATGGGACAAGGTGCATGCTGCCATCTACTGGAAATGCAGACAGGCCATGGTCCATCTTGGCGCCGATGATGATCAGTTGAAGATATATCAGCCCCTCAACAAGGACAATTTAAAGGCGACAACATCCGTGTTAGATCCAAATTCCCAAGGACTATGCTATGAGGGGTTGGCATGGTTCTGGAGTCTGGATGTACCATGCGACATGGCCTCAAATGACTGGATGTCAGAATGTGAGCCCTATATTTTTCATTTCCGGCTGGAATCATGTAAAGTGCCGATAGTTTACCGAGTTCATTGGCTTCAGGATCAATGGGCCGAAGAAAAAGAGCTATTGGTGTAACGTGCAGCACAGTTAGTGACAAGCAAAGCGTGAAGTTACCTTGGCCTGAACAAGTTAAACAAGTGGAGGGCGAGGTAATGAGTAGAGGAGCCTGCTATGGCGATGTCTACCACAGTCTATCTCAGAAGACGAACTGAGACTCGAGGTGGGCTCAACGGTCTCCGATATCCAGGTGCTAGTCGCTGGAGCTCTCAGGAAGTATCACTAGAAACTATGCTGATATTGCATAGAACTAGCTTAGGGAAAATACAGGCTAGAAGTACAGAGTATATATACGGTAGGCCCCTGGTCCATGCGAGTAAGGTAAATGATATAATAGGAAAAAGGAGGTGGGAGTCTGAAGGACAACCGTACTCCTTATAGTCCATCCCAATGATGCGGAACTGCAGGATGTGGCAGTGTGATCTAAAAGAGAAACACTGTACAGATGGAAGTCCAAAGGAATCCTGTGCAGAAGTGGAACAGAAGGAAGAGGCTAAATATAGAGCAGAGGCGGGGCGCCATGTGAGTACGTAAGAAATGGATATAAAAGGAGAAACTATCTGGAGGACGACTCCAGTATGAATACAACTCTGTAGAGTAAGAGATAGAGTCTAAAGAGAAGCAAGTAAAGCAGTGTAGCTGCACAAGTGTAATGAACAAGGAAAAAGAGTACCCCCCTAGTAGACCATAACATTACCCCCTGTTTATGGTCGAAGCACCTGCGAGACCACCCCTTTAGTCACAATCCCCCTCTTTTACCTCATAGTCAGTTGGGTCATAGTCGTCCTGGGGGTTGCGACGAACTACACAGTTCTCCTCACAGTGTCCAAGTTCCCCGCAGATGGGGCAGTGTCAGCGAGGGCAGAAGGTTTGGATGTGCCTGGGTGCTGTAGTGAGGCAAAACGGACATTGGTAACAAGGACAGTCAGGGCGGAGATGCCCGAATTCCCGGCAGGTGAAGCAACGAGCGAGGGTGCGGCGAGGAGGAAGAATGATGGAGTTGACATCTATTGGGTTCTGGGAGGAACCAGGCGTTGGAGAGGGCGATGTCTGAGTGTCCTTGTTATATCTACCAGAGGTGGGGTAGGGTGTGTCTGCGCACGAGTAGTTTTGCAATCTTTTAGTAGGGCTTGCCACAGCTCATGCAGCAGAAGACGCAAGCCCAAACTGAAGTGTTGCCTTAGCCCGCTTGAGTCTACGAGAATCTGCTCTGGGGGATGGTGAGACGGGGTGTTCGTGGGCAGGGAAAATGACGTTGTCGGGAGGTGGGGTGTTGGCTCTGAGTAGGGGGACTGTGGCGAGGAAGTTTTGAACCTTGTCGGAGGATGCGGGGAGTTCTGAAAGACTTCAGGGGCGAGTATTGCTGCTAGTTCCTCCATCGCTGCTATCAATTGGTCCTGCAGTAGAAGTGCGAGAGGCTGGGGTTGGTGGAGGTGGCATGGGGATGGGGGTGCAGGAGGCAGTTTGATCGGTTGAGGCGGACCCTACATCACTACTTCCATCCTCCCTTCTCCTAGATCTGTCAACCTCATCCCGGGCCCAAATGTCCTGATCCCTTGGGTGATTCTTGTAATCGTTGAAATAGTATCATCATAGGTTGGTGGGGAGTGTGTTAAGTATCAGTCACAGTATGTGAGCAAAGAGGGGTCTGGGGAGTCCCCGAAAGACATCATCAAATCCATGGTTGTGGAGTGCATTAAGAATTGCGTCTCAAGACTCATGGATGGACTGTTCCATGGCAGCAGCGTAGACAGGCAAGGTCCCATCCGGAAATAGCTGGGCATGGAGAGTGCGGGAGATGGCGTAGGTATGGAATATGCTGACCAAGGATCAGAGTATTGGAATGTCCCAGTAAGCAGAAATGGAGAGTAATGCGATAGAGGCGGCGGCGTTCTCAAGGACAGCACAGTATAAGATTCAGCGAGAGCAGGTTGGGAGTCAGTGGATACAGACGGGGATGTCAGCTGGGATGATGTGGACATAGGAGGATGCAATAGATGACATATAGTGGAGCTGGGGCTCAACACTTAGAACGACGAGAGTGGTATGTGATGGTTATGGAGGAAAAGCGAGGGGATCCCTCACCTTATATTCCTCAAGGAGGTCAGCGGCATGTCCCAAGTTGGTCTCGGGTTCCCAGGTGTTTTCAGAGGACAGGTATCCTTTCCACAAAACAAGGTAGTGGCGGCGTCTGGCGGAGCCCCGATGGGCTAAGATTTGATTGATTTCAAATTCCTCTTCTCCATCTATAACGTCCAGCGGAAGCAGGATGAAGTTATCCCCATGTTCCACAGTAGTTCTATATGGGGTGAGAAGGGAGGCGTGGAAGGCATTGTGAATTTTCCACATTCATGGGAGGTGGAGCTTGTAAGATACTGGCGATATGACTTGTGTAATCTCGAACGGGCCTTCCCATCGAGGGGCGAGTTTCTTAGAGGGGTAGTGGAGTCTCAGGTTGTGGCCTTTGAGCCACACCTTATCTCCGACTTTCCAGGGTTTGAATTTTGAGGTTACATGTTCCCTCATATATTGTTGTGCTTTTTCATGCGTGGCAGTGGCTTCTAGTCAGGCTTCATTGAGGTCCCTGAGTCGTTTCTTGAGGGCGGGAAGGAACGTAGTTCCGATCTGTGGGTAGGCGTGCGGCTCATATCCCATCATTAGGCTAAAAGGAGTCTTTCCTGTCATGGAATGGACGGAGGAATTGTGACAGTACTCCACCATTGGAAGGAGATCCGACCAACGGGAGGCATCACCTTGGCAAACGATCTGAAGATAAGGATAAGTCTCGAGTTCCTGGTTGACCCATTCCGTTTCTCCGTCGGTTTGCAGATGGTAAGCGGAAGAAAGGAGCGGATCATAATCAAGAAGCCTGGCCAGTTCTCGAGCGAAGGCTGAGGCAAATTGCGGACTGTGGTCCGAGATTATCTTATCGTGGAGTCCAAACCATGGGAAGACTTTTTCGAAAAAGAGTTGCACAATGCCCTCAGCATCTGCGCTTTTGTGACATGGAGTGAAAATCACCCCCTTAGTAAGGCCATGGTCAACCACGACCATGACAGAATCATATCCATGCAATGGCGGCAAGTCTGTGATGAGGTCAACAGAGATGCACTGAAAGGGGTGGGAGGAGGCGACAGGGAGTGGGGTCAACAGGGGAATGGTTGGATGAGTATTGACCTTGTTGGCTTGGCAGGTTGCGCAGCCCTGTATGATGTGGCGCATAAATGCAGTGAGGCTAGGCCACCAACAGTCACGCTGGACGGGGTTAACCATTCAGTAATATCCGCCATGACCACCCGCAGACGAGTCATGTAAGACATGGAGGAGGTTGCATTGGTGATCATCAGGCACATAGGCCTGGTCCTTGAAGTAAAGAATCCCATCGTCGTAGTGCCAATCGTGGATGGAGGAGTGGGGGATGCCCAATGCACCCTCATGGAGTGAATGCAGCTGAGTGATGATGAATGGGTCGGAAGAGGATGACCCCTCAATAGAAGTCCGGAGGTCGGTGTCGAGTCATTTAATAAAAAGCTCCCCCAGCAGTAAGGAGACAGCAGCATTGTCGTTTGCTGTTTCCACGTCGTCCTTACATGAGAGTGCATCCGTGGGGCCCATGTTAATCCCCAGAGTATGCTGAAACAGGAGGTCGTAGTCCTGCAGCGTCAATAGCCATCTAGCTTGCTGCCTAGATAGCTTCCTTGGGTCCTTGAAGTAACACAGATTCTTGTGGTCTGTGAGCACAGTGACAGGCCAGTCGGTTCCGGTGAGGTAATGCCGCCATTCTTCTAGCGCACGTATAACTGCTAGAAGTTCTCAATCGTAGATGTCATAGTTGCATTCTGCGGGAGAGAACATCTTTGATACATAGCAGCTGGGATGCAGGTCTCCGTTGCCATCCTTCTGCATCAATACACCTCCACTTGCTGTGAGCGAGGTGTCCATCATGACATAAAATGGTTTTGAAATATCTGGCATCCATAATACCAGTTCAGAGGTGAAGGCCTTTTGGAGGAGGTCGAAAGCCTTCTGTTGCTCGTGCATCCAGGACCATGGCTGCCCTTTCTTCGTCAAATCCAAGATCGGTCGCACGATGTCAGAGAAGTTGGGAATGAACATGCAGTAGAAGTTGCAGAATCCAATGAACGAACAGACTGCATGAACCAACTTCGGGGGTTCCCAGGTTGCGATCGCTGAGAGCTTGGTAGGGTCCATCTTGATGTCCCCTTCACGAACGACCATACTGAGGAATTTGAATTCTACTTCCAGGGCATCAAACGTGCACTTTTCTAATTTGAGGCCAAGCCAGTTCTCTCTTAACTGCTCCAACACTCACCTTGTCCTGTTGTGGTGTTCCTTGAGATCCTTGGAGTGGATCAACCATCCTTCCGTTACCTTATCCTTGAAAATAAAGTCCATGAATGACTGGAAAGTTGCAGGACTGTTGCAAAGGCCAAAGAACATTACATGAGGCTCAAAGAGACTGAAGGGCGTGATGAACGCTGCCTTCCAGGCATCTTTAGTCTTGATCCGGACATTGTTGTATCCCCAGCGAATATCCATCTTCGTGAAGTAGCAGGAACCTTTGAGCTTATCCATAAGATCTCTGATGAGCAGGAGAGGGTACGCGTTCTTGATGGTATGCTCATTAAGGTAGCGGTAGTCCTGACATGGTCTTAGGTTACCGTCTTTCTTAGAAACGAAAAAGAATGGAGAGGCTTGGGGAGAGTTTGATGGGTGTATATGTCCGGCCTTTAGATGTTCTTGTATAAATTCTTGGCATACCTCTCGCTCCTTTGGGTTGAGCGGGTATGTCTTTGTGACTTGTGGGTTGAAAGTGTCGTCTAGATCAATGCCGTGATTGAACGACCGATATGGCAGAAGGGGACTGTTGTCCTTCTTTTGGAAGACGTCCTTAAAATCTCCAAACTCCCGTGGGAGTTGAGCCTTGCTTCTCATTGCTTCCTAAGCCAGGGAAGTCAAAATCATAGTTTTTCTTATGGAGGGCCTGGGATGCTCTTCTTCGTCATCGTCCTTCTCACAATCTAAGAGTCTGGGGATCTCCTCCTCCTGGGTGGTCAGTTCCACCTCAGGAACCTTCAGTGTAACCTCCCCCTTTCAGGCAGTGAGTACCAAGTCAACCGTGCATGTCCACCATCGCGCTCGCTGTTGTTGGAGTTTTGTTACCTGGCATTTCCTATTGAATATGTTTATAGTGGCGGCATGATCTCCTTCGCCACTTAGGGACTCTGGGTCGGTTGATTCCACCTCGGGTAGTTGCACCTTTCCTGTACTCCAGTCAATCTCCAGGCTGTTGTCGCAGAGCCACGGGAGCCCTAGGATTACATTGTCCTTGCCACAGTCAATAACAAGGAAGTCTCGGAGATGGGTGGTTTCTCTGACTTTCATCAAGATTGTTGCCTTTTTTTGTATAAGGCTGTTATGGTTAGGCGTACCATCTACATTGCTTGCCCACAGGGGAGTCTTTAGTTTCGAAGTGGGGATCCCACATGCTGCGACCAAAGTGTAGTTGATGAAGCATCTGGTGGCACCTGAGTCAATCAGGGCTTTAGTGTCAACGATTTTGAACGCAGTACGATCAGGGGGGTAAAGAGTGACTGGAATCATGATTGATTGCGAAGCTGCCCCTGATACAAATACTGGTGATATGGAATGAGTGGTGTTTTGTATAGAGGTGGAGGACGACGTTGATCCTTCTCCACCTTTCAAAAATCCTGGTGTGGTCCTATGTTATCCATGTCCTTGCCTGGTCCTACGTTACCCAGGTCATGACTCGGGTTGCCTAAGCTGCAAGCCTTAAGCCTAGCCGCATGGTTGGTTCTGGTATTGGCGAGCTTCTGCACTGAGAGGGGCGTTTTGCCATTGATGGTTGGACGGTCAGTTCCACCTCTGGCTTGGTCCTTCATTATCCAAGTCCCTTCCTCATTGCACACAGCCCATTGTGCTACCTTCTTTAATCCTAGTTTGACTGTGTTGATATGGGCTGACTCTTGCCTAGAGGGTTGCAGTCCAAACCCCACGTTGTGACCCCTGACGTGTTGGTGGTCTCTGGTTATCCCACCTTGAGTTGCTTCTGCCCCCACCGTCTGTGACTGGGGTACATCCTTCGGGTACATGCCGGAGTCTTCCTCTGGACTTTCCTCCCAGGTAGCCTCGGGGAGGTCCGCTGGCGTGAGGGCGGAAAATCTGTTTGACCATATGGACTGGGCTCCACAGTCCACCTTGATCCCTACTTTTTGGCACTCTTGGTACGAGGCTGAACGTACCACAGCCATGGCCTGGTAACCTTCCTCTTCTGCATTGGGATCCGTCGAGTCCTTGAACGCAGTCTTGAGGATCTTAATAGCTGCGCCCTGGTCCTTCCTTGATAGACTCTCAATATAGTCTTGGACCTCATTACCATCTCACCTAGTTGCATCATCAAAGCTGTCATTGGTGGATATGGCTCTTGTGCTTTGCGACCGTCATTGTTGGGGTGTGCAATATTTTTGCAACGGGCGAGGAATGTGACGGAATTGTGTACAGTTGGTTCTGGATTGGGAGTGGTTGGCGGACCTACAACCAACCTGGTGGCACATGAAACACTTGTTGCTCTTCATGTACTTGGACTGCTGTGTTGGGGTGAGACGTATGGCATCTACGTCCATAGCATATGGGTCACGAGTGGAGCTTTGAGAGGAGGGAGCAGGGATATATGGGACCTTCCTGCGTAAATCGTCTATCCTCCTGAGCTGTTGAGAAAACTTCCCCGCCTTATTGATCCCTTCTTGATAGGTGGTGGGTACCTTCTCACAAGAAAGTACCATAGCAGCAAGGTGTTGGCTGAGTCCATGGAGGAACCATTCCACCAGAGCAGTGGAGTCCTCGATCCCACTTTTCTCTGCTAAGAGATGGAATCTAGAAGCATAGATAGGGAAGCCATTGCTAGTAGTTCCATCAGGGAGCCTTTCCGGGATCTGGCGTAGTTGAGAGAGGTCGATCCTGGCCTTTGCTGCTACATTGTACGGGGCGAAAGTAGACTCAAATGCTTCTGTAATGTGTTCGAAGGTTTTGTCTGCATTTGTGACTTTTGGGTTTGAAAGCTTCATCAGCCATCCTTCCGTGAAAGTCTTTCCACGGCCCTTGCTTATTTTGTTGAGAAAAGTAAGGGACTTAGTCGTATCCATGTAAAGTCAATTGTTGATGAGGAAGTAGGCTTTCATAGAGAGAAGCCATCAGTTAGAGTCCTCAGGGAGCCCAGCCTTTATTTCTGAAACCATGTCGTCGTCTTCGGGAGCTAGGTCAATGTTAATATCGGAATCTGTGTCCGGGTTGTGATAGCTAGCAGGGTGGTCCTCGTCTGAAGGAGGTGACAGCGGCAGAGGGGGGAGTGCTGCAGGAGGTGGTAGCGGTGTCACTGACGGAGTCGGTGTCAGTTGATAGTCTAGCTCAAGATAGTCTGTTGCTCTTCCTCGTCTCCTGTTTAATTCGGCTAAGTCTCGTTGCCTTTGTCTGTAAGTTGCTTTTGCCTCAGGGGAGGAAAAGCGATTGGGAAGGGGTACAAAGAAGGCATGTCCGAGAGGCAGTTCGTGGATGCACAGGAGAGGGGAAGGGTTAGCACTAGGAGGTGCTGACGGAGGGAGCAGAGCAGAAGGACCTGGCTCTGGGCTAGAGAAATCTCTGAATAGACCGAATCGGGAAATGTTGGCGGTTGGGTGTGTCCTCTACACAATGGTAGGGACAAGGGGAGAAGCTAGTTCTTTTGTAACACGCAGCACAGTTAGTGACAAGCAAAGCATGAAGTTACCTTGGCCTGAACGAGTTCAATGAGTGGAGGGCGAGGTAATGAGTAGAGGAGCCTGCTAGGGCAATGTCTACCACAGTCTATCTCAGAAGACGAACTGAGACTCGAGGTGGGCTCAACGGTCTCTGATATCCAGGTGCTAGTCGCTGGAGCTCTCGGAAAGTATCACTAGAACTATGCTGATATTGCATAGAACTAGCTTAGGGAAAATACAGGCTAGAAGTACAGAGTATATATATGGTAGGCCCCTGGTCCGTGCGAGTAAGGTAAATGATATAATAGAAAAAAGGTGGTGGGAGTCCGAAGGACAACTGTACTCCTTATAGTCCATCCCAATGATGCGGAACTGCAGGATGTGGCAGTGTGATCTAAAAGAGAAACACCATATGGGTGGAAGTCCAAAGGAATCCTGTGTGGAAGCAGAACAGAAGGAAGAGGCTAAATATAGAGCGGAGGCGGAGCGCCATGTGCATACGTAAGAAATGGATATAAAAGGAGAAACTATCTGGAGGACGACTCCAGTACGAATACAACTCCGTAGAGTAAGAGATAGAGTCTAAAGAGAAGCAAGTAAAGCAGTGTAGCTGCGCAAGTGTAATGGACAAGGAAAAAGAGTACCCCCCTAGTAGACTGTAACAATTGGAGGCCAAATTCCAGTGGACAATCAACTTCTTCAGTGCACATGCAGGTATCTGGCAGTACCATTCAGTGAGAAGTGGTGTTAAGGGAGAGAAAGGCCAAGCATGCTATGCAGCACATCAGCAGGCCATTTATTCATATTTGCAGAACCAATGTCAGGCTGCATGGGAAGATATCCAGCTGAACATCGTGGATATCATTGGCAGTAGTCCAATCGGAGATCCCTAATGGCAATATCTCTGTCTCCTGAACTATGTGTGATGGTGGATATAAACATTCCCAATGACCTGCAGAGTATAGCCGATGTGTTCCTGATTCATCGGTGAATGTATGTGAGATGACGTGTGATAGGGTGGACCCAGCACATGACCAATTACATAAGTATTGTGTGGGCAGTGGCAAAGGCTTGATGCAGACCTCTCTATCCAGACCCTAAACCATCACCATGCCCAGGCACCTACATCCCAAATTCTCTCAGAGCAAAATTCACATGGTCATGTACTATTATGCCTGCTGATCAGAGGAAGCAGGCCGAACCTTCCGGTCGCTCCCGATTGATCACTGGCCCACTCATTGGTACCCAAAGGCTCAATTGGAGCTTGTGCGGTACTTCCTCATTAATCACGGTCTTAGGTGGCTCATTCTCACTCAGGCAGCATTTAACTTCCTCTTATCTGTTTATGCAACTCATCAAACATGTCACCCAATCATTCCGGCACCATTCAATGTTTTCTATGCAGGGAAAGACAGTGTGCGATTCCAGCATGATCTCCAGGAAATTCCCAAGGAGGAGTTTGTCCTGGTTGCTGGGATCAAGTCATTGCTTCCGAACTGGCCAGATCAGGTGACTGTGTCGTTTCTGAAAGCATGGTGGGCCGAGAACATGCCTGAAGACAAGTTGTCGTTGACATGCCTGACTGATGACATGATCGCTGAAGCTGATGCCTTCTATTTGGTAAGTTACGGCCTTTCATCAGCGAGCATAACTGAACGTTTTCAGGGTATGTGGGACACTGCTGATCTGTCCCCCATGGACAAGGCCCGAGGAAGGTGCCTCGCTGGTGTTAGAGGCACTGTTTGTTACGATTCTCTCTTTTGTTTCTTGTTTGTATCAATGACGCGTCTCATCTACTCTCTGTGGACTTATCTTTTCTTTCTTTTATGATGACACATTCCTCTCATGTGTTCTTCCCGCCGGCGTCCCAATGGTCTCCACTTATTTAGTCATCATCTCTTCCACCCGTTTCCATTCTTTTCTATGCCTACCCTTAACACTTGTATATCCAACATATATAAGTTGTAGATACTGCTCTAGCATTTCCCCACGCTTGAGCTCCTTTGTCTTCTTGTACCATGTACAATCTATTGCTCTTGCCTTGCCCTCTGCTGGTTCCAGCCCAGCTCCCTTGAACCTTGAACTACTGGTCTCAGCCCAGTCCCCTTGACCTTTGTGTGGACACCCCCACAAAAACCCTTGACCTTCGACCCTCCGTTCTATAAGTCCTCGTCATACTTTTGACTCAACACTCTTGTCCCTTGATCACTCAAAGGCTACGCTCGTTCCTACCTGGACCAAGCATAACACTGTTGGTATTCTCCTCAGCATTAATTGCCATGAGTTGAATGCAGTGAACCAATTGATGGAGATGTCGTTGGAGGCTTTGCATGCTCTAACTGGTCCTCGTCTCCATCAGCAGTAGTGTACATTGATCCATATATGTATGTCAACTATAGCTTTGCAACATCTGAGTAACGCATGAAGTGGCTTCAGGATACATGCATGAATTCATGCACCTCATCTCTCATATACCACGCCAGAACTGCCCTGTCACCATCCATCTGTCCTACGCCATGCTTGATCATCTTCCCCAACATCGTGATAACCGTTCCTGGACTGTACTGAAGAGTTAGGCTGAGTGTCAGGAGGAAGAAATATAAGTCGGAGTAAGTGCTGAAGGTCACCAACAGATCCAACCATTGCGGTCAGCCAAATCAGTCAACATGGAAAGGGCTTGCCCGGTTCACCATAAGAGAGGCAACATTGTACACCGATGGCCATTGGGCCAAGATGGCTATCACGTCTGTATCGCTGATTTCCTCAGTGAATTCCCTGAGCCTCACCATAGTCTGAAGTCCACCACAGTACATCTTGGGATGCATGATGGCCAATGCCCCAGACAGTATCGCTGCTTCGTCTTGTACAGAGGACAGCCATTGTTGGGCACTTTCCATTTGCATTGGCTGATACTTCGGGAATTGTGGAACCTCCCTGAATGAGATCTGGGTCTTCATCCTCTGTGAATAAATGGACATTGAACATATACATGTCTTGCCTGTTGGAACCACACTGGCAACATGTTGATCACTCCCTTTGTATCGGCATCCATGTTGTATAATGTCTTGCTGGTTTGCCAATTGCCCTTTGCCCCAGCAGTTAACCCAGCATGGAGGGCATGAGCCAGATGGTCGACATTGTTCCAAAGCACCATCTGTACATCCGAATTTTCAACATGCTCTACATATCTCCATCGAACTACCCACCTGATTCAGGGGACTAACAGCACCAGGGAGATACCATGTAAGAATAACCCTGGACCAATCAAGTATAACAGCTGGTTCAGCTATATCCTGGAGTGGGGCAGCACCTGTTGGTATGGCGTCAGAGGCTGGTACGAATGTGCTCTCCATCTTTACCCTCTCTGAAAGACGGATTGCAACGATGTTCTCCAGTATAACTGCCAGGAGGTTTAGTTGAGAATTTTGCACAGCTATGTAACTCACTTTGATTCTTGTATGCACGAACCATGATGTTGACTGTCCAATCTGCCTTGCAAAGAGTTTCTATGCCGACATTGGCAGGAATTATCGGGCTTTCACCATCAGTGAGAAGCCCAGTAGCACAGCGGAACTGCTGAACCATGTGGGAGGCTAGTTTATCTGTGTATGCCAATTTCCAGTGAGAGGGATTTTCTGGTTTACTTTGTAAACCGGCCATGGAGAGCCGTCTGTTGTAAATGTGTGGTGATTATCTACATGTTTCAGTCCCACGGTTGCTAAGAAATTGCCTAGATAATGATCGGCTCTTTCCGGGTGGTTTGTAGTCCGATGTGTTTGAAGCTCAGACAAGGCATAGGCCATGCAGGAGTCTGTCGGGCCCATCTGAGGGCCATCTGTACATCACCAAGGGAATTGGGCTTGACTAACTGTCACGGTGATGTTTCCAAGGGCCTGACCTACTCTCTTGGCAAAGTGCACTTGGCCATCAGATGGGCCTGACTGACTCTCTTGGTGATGCATACTGTTATGCTTGGTCCGGGTAGGAATGAGCGTAGCCTTTGAATGATTAAGAGACTAGAGCATCAAGTCAAAAGTACGACAAGGACTTATAGAACAGAGGGTCAAAGGTCAAAGGTACTTGTGGGGGCGTCCACACAAGGGTCAAGGGGACTGGGCTTAAGACCAGTAGTTCAAGGATTCAAGGGAGCTGGGCTAGAACCAGCAGAGAGTGAGGCAAGAGCAATAGACAAGAAGACAAAGGAGCTCAAGCGTGAGGAAACACTAGAGCAGTATCTACAACTTATATATGTTGGATATATAAGTGTTAAGGGTAGGCATGGAAAAGAGTAGAAACGGATGGAAGGGATGATGACTAAGTAATGGATGTTGTTGGGATGCCGGTGGGAAGAATACGTGAGAGGAATATGTCATCATAGAAGAAAGAAAGATAAGTCCACGGAAAGTAGATGAGATGTGCATTGGTACAAAGCGAGAAAGAATGAAAGAATGAATCGTAACATTACCCCCGTACTAGATCTGAGACACCGTTGAAAGACCTTAGTACAAACTCGAATAAGAACAGCCGGGGGAACCAGTTATGTTGGCATATCCAACGTCGTCGATAACATCATCCAACTCCAGGGAAGGGGCAGAATGTCTAGGGGAAGCAGACCTCCTCGGGGGAGGAACGGGAAGACCTCGTCCAGAATTTGAGGAACGGCGGGAACGAGTGGAGTGAGAAGACCGAGAAGTGCCAGACGAAGAAGAGGATCCTTGTCGAGGGGTTCTAAAAGAATCTGGAGCCAGAGTACCTCGAGTATGACCAGAGATGTGGGATGCCAACGTTTCTCGGGAATGAGGAGATCTAACAGAAGACAACCTGTTGAGGAGGACAGGGCGGCGAGTGGCGATAGGACAGTTCGCCTGGCTATGTCCAGGAGCCCATTGACGACACCCCATGACAGGACATTGATAAACGGGGCAGTTGTGGCGGATATGTCCAAGGTGGTGGCATTAATAGCATGCTTCACTATATCTGGGGTTAGAGAAGAGGAGAGGAGTGGTACAAAAGGCACTGTAAAATGATCTACTCTGATAATTATAGGTTCGCTCGGCCTCGACTACAGCATGTAGTTCTTCTGGAGAGAGGGCGGAGGAGGAAGCCAATGGGGTAGAGGGCGATTGCATGGAATGGTAGGAGGAGGAGGAGGATGACTCGTCCACAGTGCATTGTAATGGATAGACCCCGGTGTTGGCAATCCTGGAGGTGGCAAGTTCCACAGTGTATCAGTCTATATCCTGGAGAAATTCCCTGAAGTCCATCTGGTACATTACTTGATGGAGTTCGTGCAAGATGTTCTGCTGAGTGGAGTTTACCCAGCCTCGATCTAGTCGATCAGTAGCAAAGGCAGTGATGTCGTTGGTGACGAGGGAGAGGCATTTGGTCTGTTGGAAAGCTCTATAGAGAGTGAGGAAGGCAGAGTTCATGTCAAGATGAGCGTCGATAGGTAGGGCCATGCTGGTGTCGCAAATGTAACGAGTGACGCAGTTAGTGTAATGAGGGGAAGGAGTTCCTTCCTTTATGGCATTGGCGAAAATGGGGATTTCGACAGCAAGGATGGGTCTCAGGCTGGGTATGGGAGGAGTGGGGAAATGAACACAACAGAAAGTTATAGGAGAAGAAGGGACAGGAGCAGCTATAGGCATAGTAATTGGTTCTGGAATAGTGGTGGTTCCCGGAATGTTTACGGGGTGGAAAGTATCGAGGCGAGTAGCAGGTTTGGGAACAGTGACAGGGTTGGAGCCCCATCCTGGTTCAGCAATAGTGGAAGAGGGAGACGATGTAGTAGAGGTGGTGACAGAGGATTCAGACGAGATAGAGAGTTGTTCACACAACATAGTGGGTGATGATGGAGAGGATTAAAGTTGGAAAATGGAGGGATGAAGTCTTTTATAATCGTTGAGAATGGACTTTGAATGATTCAAGTTCCGTTCTGGGAGCCAAGAGTCTTCTTCGGCCGAGTATCCTTTCCATTGGATCAGGAACATTTGGTTTTTAGGAGTTCCGCAGTGGCATAAGATCTGTTCCACTTCTTCACCTTTGATAAGGTCAGGTGGTGGCACAGGGAAGTTCTTTCCATGGGTAGGGTTTTCGTGATAAGGAGATAAGAGGGAGGCATGGAAGACTGGGTGGATCTTCTTGTCCCAGGCTTTCGGTAAGCAGAGTTGATAGATGATAGGAGATAAGACCTTGGTAATAGCAAAAGGTCCTTCTCATTTTGGGGTGAATTTGGGGTTGATAACAGAGCATTGAAGGTTTCTGGCTTCTAACCAGACTTTGTCTCTGAAGGAGAATGGGACAAAGCATCAATTATTTCTAGAGGCCATGACTTGTCTAGCGAGTTTGTGGGAGGCTAGGGCTTCATCTCAGGCAGCGGAGAGATCCTTGAGACGGGTTTCTATGGCCGGAAGGGAGGTTTCAGCAATTACCGAAGGGAGAGCATGGGGTTCGTATCCCATCATGAGATAGAATGGGGATTTGCTGGTAACGGAATGGGGGCGGTGATTGTGGGCGAATTCGGCGTGAGAGATCTTGTCTGCCCATGAGGTAGGATTGCTTCCACAGAAGATGTGGAGATAGGTTTCAACCTCCTGGTTGACACATTCAGTTTCTCCATCAGATTGTGGGTGATAAGCGGTGGAGAGGGAAATGTCATAGTTCAGGAGTCTTCCTAATTCTTGAGCAAAGGAAGAGGCGAATTGTGGACCTCAGTCAGAGATGATTTTGTCATAGAGGCTGAAGTGGAGGTGGACTTTGTGGAAAAAGAGAGATGTGACTCCTTCTGCGGTGATGGTCTTCTTCGTGGGACAAAGAATTATCCCCTTAGTAAGTCCATGGTCTACCACGACTAAAAGGGAATCAAAAGAGGAAGAGATCAGGAGATTGGTGATAAGATCACAGAACACTTGTTGAAAAGGACATGTGGAGGAGGATTTAATGGGGGTTAGGGGCGGCACAGTGGGATAAGTGTTCGACTTGTTCTGCTGGCATGTGGAGCAGCCTTCTACGTATTTACGGACGAATTGGGCTAAACCAGGCCACCAGAATTCCACAGAGACAAGCTGACGGGTTTTTAGAAATCCTGGGTGGCCGGTGGTTTCGTGGTCGTGACAATGTTCAAGGATAGAGCAGTGGATGAATTCATTGGGCAGAACGTAAATTCGTCCTTTGTAAGTGAGGACGCCTTCAGAATATTGCCAGTCAGAGAGGCAGGAGTGGAAAGCAGGAGGGATGGTGCCATCAAGCGATTGCAGGGCTTGGAGGACTAGGGGATCGGAAGTAGAGTGGGAAGCGATGTGATGTGCCAGGGTGGAGTCAATTAATTGGATGAACATGGATGGAGGGAGTAGGGTAGTTCCCTGGTTGTTGTTGGATGCAGAGGGGAGCATATCACACCAGCGTGAGAGGGCATCTGGTCCAGAAAGAAGGGATCCAGGTACATGGATCATTTTGATATCAAAATCGGCAAGGTCTAGAAGCCAGCAGGCTTGGTGACGGTTAAGATCCTTAGGTTGCCTAAAATAGGTAAGGTTCTTGTGGTTGGTGAAGACTTGGACAGGGAAGGAAGCGCCATGGAGATAATGGCGCCATGCTTTGAGAGCGTGGATAATGGCGAGGAGTTCTCAATCATAGATATTGTAGTTGCATTCTGCTGGGGAGAAGGATTGGAAGAGGTAGGAACAGGGATGCCAATCTCCATTGGTGTTGGTCTGAAGGAGGATGGCACCAGTGGCATACTTGGAGGCATCAGTGGCAATGGCGAAGGGTTTGGAGTGATCAGGGAGTCGAAGGACAGGTTCTGCAAGGAAGAGTTCCTTGAGGTGGAAGAAGCAGCAATCACATTCATCAGACCATTTCCAAGGTTGGTTCTTCTTGGTGAGATCAATAAGGGGTCTAGCGACAGTCGAGTAGTCTGGGATAAATCACCGATAGAAGTTGGCAAATCTGAGGAAGGAGTGGACTTCCTTTGGAGTAGAAGGAACAGGCCATTTGGAAATGCTGTCTAGTTTCACGGGGTCCATGGCGATGTGACCTGGTTCCACGATCATTCCAAGGTATTCCACTGTGTTAGTGGCGAATTGGCATTTCTCCAGTTTCAAGTGAAGGTTGAGTTCCTGCATGCATTGGAGGACTTGTTTGGTCTGTTCGGTATGGGTAGCTTTGTCAGGAGAGAAGATAAGGAGGTCGTCCATGTAGATGACGAGCCATCCTTCAGTGATCATGTCTCTGAAGGAGTATTTCATGAAGCGTTGGAATGTGGCGGGGGAGTTAGTGAGTCCAATGAACATCATGAGAGGTTCAAAGAGTCCTTTATGGGTAATGAAGGCAGCTTTCCATTAGTGTCCATCTTTGATATGGACGTTGTTGTAGCTCCATCGGACGTCGAACTTAGTGAAGACTTTAGCAGCCTTGAGTTTGTCAACGAGGTCGGAAATTAATGGGAGAGGGTAAGCATCCTGAACAGTATGCTCGTTGAGATATCTGTAGTCTTGACAAGGGCGTAATTTGCCATCCTTCTTTTTGATGAAGAAGAAGGAAGAGGCTTGGGGGGAGTTCAAAGGGTGAATTTTTCCAGCTGCAATGTTTTCATCAAGAAAGTCTTCCATGGCTTTCTGTTCAGCAGGGGAGAGAGGATAGACCTTTCTGATTTTCAGGGAGAAGGAGTCGTTGAGGTTGATTTCATGATTGTAAGGGCGAGAGGGAGGGAGATGATCAGTAGCCTCTTTGGAAAAGACAGAGGCATAGTCAGAGTACTTGGGGGGTAAGGTGACTTTGGGTTTGGCCTTTGCGGCAAGTTCGGTGGTGGTAGTCAGTTTAGCAATGACTGGGGAGTTGTTCGGGAGGTATCTGGATCCACATTGAATGATATGGTGGATGGCATAGTTTTGTCGGGCACGGTGCATGTATTGTATCCCAGTTTCTTGTCCAAGATATTCATAGAGTCTTTCATCGTAGACAGAGTCGACGTTGATATGGCGCGGGGGTCGGGAAGAGGCCTTAGAAAAGAAACCATCATGTCATTTTTGATCAGCGACATGAGTTTGGTAGAGGTCGGAGGATTGATCAGATATTTCTGGGATGGAGAAGGTTTGGGTAGACCAGTCAATGGAGGGATTCACGGCTTTAAGCCAGGGGAGTCCAAGGATAGCATTTTCTCATCCACAATTCATGATGTAGAAGAGAACTTTGTGGGCAATGCCTTCAATGTTAATGAAGAGGAGGGAGGTGTATCGGATATTGCCTTTCTGGTTGGCGGATTGGTCGACATTTCATACACGGATGGGGACATCGAGTTTCATGGTGGGGAGTCTGTGTTTTCGGACAAACTGCCAATCAATGCAGTTGATATCTGTGCTGCTGACGATTAGGGCAGCAGTGTCGACGACTTTCATAGTATGCAAAGGATCAATGAGTTGAACAGGGATTCTCATAGATCTAGAGGACTTCAATACTAGTACAGGAGCAATGGTAGCAGGAGGGACTCGCATTGACTGAGACCTCCTGTTCAAAAATCCTGCAAGGGACAGGAGAATGACACCTTTCTAATGGTGGTTTCATCATCATCATCCTCAATCTCCTGGAGTTGAGGGAGTTCTTCTTCGATCTTCCGAACCTTTCGTTTGGTGGAGGGGAAAGTGGAACATTCATTGGATCTATGGCCGGTTTTGCGGCAGCAGAAGCAATGTCCTTCTTTGATACAGCGTTGGCGTTCTTCGGGAGTCATCTTAGATAGGTGGACGGCATCAATGTCCATGGCATTGGGGTCTTTCTCTTTTTGGAAGGAGGTGGAGGGAGCAATGTATGGAAGAGAAGCATTCTTTCCTCAATGAGCAACTTCATCGGCATGGTCAAATTGTGCTTGGAATTTCTGGGCCTTGGAGATCCATTCAGTGATTTTGTCAGGAACGGTGTCCATAGAAAAGATTTGGCACATCAAGCCGGTGGGGATAGCAGAGTAAAAATATCTGATGAGGACTTGATCATCGGTGATTTCAGAGATGGTGGCGTGGTTGGAGAACTGGGCAATATAGGAGTCTAAGGACGGTTCCCATTTACCATTCTTCTGCTTGACCATCTTCGTGGTCATGAGCCAGGCGAGGGAGTTGCCTTTGACATCAGCATGTTTGAACGAGGCAGTGAACTTAGTGATGAAGTCCATGTAGGTTCCGAGGGAGATGGTGGTGCCAGTGGTGAGCTTGGCAATGGCGGCCTGTCTAAAGGTGGTTGCCCAAGTAGCAGCCGTTCCTTTGGTCATGTAAGAAAGGGTGAAAGTGACTTTCTTGTTGTCTGTGTTATAAACGTCCTCGTTGATGAGGAGATAGGTGACGACTGAGCTCAACCATTGGTTGGCTTTTTCATAGGATCCGTCATAGGGTTCAGGGGTCCCTAGATGGAGTTCAGTGGGTCTTGTAGTAGACATAGGTGGCAGGGAGAAGGGTCTCGGGTTGAATTGAGGGGTCAGTCCGAGAGGAAAGGGGCCAAAGGGTGGAGGTCATCGAGCCATGGGAGTAGGAGATGGAGGAGTGGGGACACGAGGGATGGAGAGCGACGATGACAAGTTGTGGGAGAGATCTAGTTCTGTCGCTTGTTCAGCGTCAGATAGGATCGGTATGTCTGGGTCAGGAGAAGTGTTTCGAGGTTTTTCATCAGAGGAATCAGAGTTTTCAGTGTCAAGGGATTCAGAGGGCAGGGGTTGTCGGGAGAGTCCCCAGATGGAACGAGGGAGTCTTGGTGGTTGCGAAATTTTGGCAGCTTACAATGGTGGTAGCTGACAAGGCACGCTTGAGCTTTTGTTATGCTTGGTCCAGGTAGGAATGAGCGTAGCCTTTGAATGATTAAGAGACTAGAGCATCAAGTCAAAAGTATGACAAGGACTTATAGAACAGAGAGTCAAAGGTCAAAGGTACTTGTGGGGGCGTCCACACAAGGGTCAAGGGGACTGGGCTTAAGACCAGTAGTTCAAGGATTCAAGGGAGCTGGGCTAGAACCAGCAGAGAGTGAGGCAAGAGCAATAGATTGTACATGGTACAAGAAGGCAAAGGAGCTCAAGCATGAGGAAACACTAGAGTAGTATCTACAACTTATATATGTTGGATATACAAGTGTTAAGGGTAGGCATGGAAAAGAGTAGAAACAGATGGAAGGGATGATGACTAAGTAAGTGGATGTCGTCAGGACGCCAGTGGGAAGAATACGTGAGAGGAATATGTTATCATAGAAGAAAGAAAGATAAGTCTGTGGAAAGTAAATGAGATGTGCATTGGTACAAAGCGAGAATGAATGAATGAATGAATCATAACACATACATGATCCTCAGATGGGCCCAACCTACTCTCTCAATGATGTCCACATGCCCATCAGATGAGCCTGACTGACTCCCTCGGTGATAGATGGCTGACCCTTAGATGGGCCCGACATACTCTCTCAGCGATGTAAAGGTGGCCCCCATATGGGCTTAACTGACTCTCTCAGCAATCTATCCAAAGGCCCGACCTACTCCCTCGGTGATGTATACATGACCCTCAGATGGGCCCGACCTACTGTCTCAGCGATATCCACATGCCCATCAGATGGGCCTGACCAACTCCCTCAGTGATAGATGGCTGACCCTCAGATGGGCCCAACCTACTCTCTTGGCGATGTAAAGGTGGCCCCCATATGGGCTTAACCGACTCTCTCAGTGATCTATCCAAAGGCCCAACCTACTCCCTTGGTGATGTATACATGACCCTCAGATGGGCCCAACCTACTGTCTCGGCGATATCCACGTGCCCATCAGATGGGCCTGACCAACTCCCTCAGTGATATATACCTGATCCTTCGATGGGCCTGACCTACTTCCTCAGTGATGTGCAGATGGCCCCCACATGGGCCTGACTGACTCTCCCCGTGATGTTTCCAAGGGCCTGACCTACTCTCTCGGTGAAGTGCCTGTGGCCATGATATGGGCCTGACCGACTCTCTTGGTGATACAGACATGACCATCAGACAGGCCTGGCCTACTGTCTCAGGGAAGTGCCCGTGGCCATCAGATGGGCCTGACCTACTCCATTGGCTATGTGCAGATGGTCCCCACATGTGCCTAACTGACTCTATCCGTGATGCTTCCAAGGGCCCGACCTACTCTCTCGGCGAAGTGCATTTGGCCATGACGTGGGCCTGACTGACTCTCTCGGTGATATGGACATGACCCTCAGATGGGCCCAGCCTACTGTCTCGGCAAAGTGCCCAAGGCCATTAGATAGGCCCAACCTACTCTCTGGGCAATATCCTCATGCCCATCCGATTGGTCTGACCGACTCTCTCAGTGATAGACAGCCAACCCTCAGATGGGCCCAACCTACACTCTTGGTGATGTACAGGTGATCCCAACATGGGCTTGACTGACTCTCTTGGTGATTTATATCTGGGCCTGACTGACTCTTTCAGGCATGTGTGCATGGCCACCAGATGGGCCCAACCTACTCCCTCAGTGATACATGCATGATCCTCACATTGGCCCGACCTACTCTCTCGGCGATGTCCACATGCCCACCAGATGGGCCTGACCAACTCCCTCAATGAGATACACCTGACCCTTCGATGGGCCCAACCTACTCCCTCGGCAATGTGCAGATGGCCCTCACATGGGCTTGACTGACTTTCTTGGTGATCTATCCAAGGGCCCAGCCTACTCCCTCAGTGATATGCACATGATTCTCAGATGGGCCCGACCTACTGTCTTGGTGATATCCACATGCCCATCAGATGGGCCTGACCGACTTCCTCAGTGATATATGCTTGACCCTTCAATGGGCCTGACTGACTCTCCCAGCGATCTATTCAAGGGCCCCACCTACTCCCTCGGTGATATGCGCATGATTCTCAGATGGGTCCGACCTACTGTCTTGGCAATATCCACATACCCATCAGATGGGCCTGACTGACTTCCTCGGTGATATATACTTGACCCTTCAATGGGCCTGACTGACTCTCTCAGTGATCTATTCAAGGGCCCAACCTACTCCCTCAGTGACATGCACATGATTCTCAGATGGGCCCAACCTACTCTCTCGGCGATGTCCACATGCCCACCAGATGGGCCAGACTGACTCCCTCAGTGATAGATAGCTGACCCTCAGATGGGCCCAACCTACTCTCTCGGCAATATCCACATGCCCATCAGATGGGCCTGACTGACTCCCTCAGTGATAGATAGCTGATCCTCAGATGAACCCAACCTACTCTCTCGGCAATGTATAGGTGGCCTCCACATGGGCTTGACTGACTCTCTTGGTGATTTTTCCATGGGCCCGACCTACTCTCTCGGGCATGTGCACATGGCCATGAGATGGGCCCAACCTACTCCCTCAGTGATACACACATGACCCTCAGATATGCCTGACCTACTCTCTCGGCGATTTCCATATGCCCCTTACATTGGCCCAACCTACTCTCTCATTGATGTTCACATTTCCCTGAGATTGTAGATAGGCCTGACACACCTTCTCGGAGATCTGCCTAACACACTTACATGGGCCCAATGCATGGTATTGGAGATGTGGATATGACCTTCATATGGGCCCGATGTAACGCACAGTGCAGTTAGTGTCAAGCGGAGCATGAAGTTACCTTGGCCTGAATGAGTTCAACGAGTGGAGGGCGAGGTAATGAGTAGAGGAGCCTGCTAGGCGATGTCTACCACAGTCTATCTCAGAAGATGAACTGAGACTCAAGGTGGGCTCAACGGGTCTCTGATATCCAGGTGCTAGCCGCTGGAGCTCTCAGGAAGTATCACTAGAACTATGCTGATATTGCGTAGAACTAGCTTAGGGAAAATACATGGTAAAAGTACAGAGTATATAAATGGTAGGCCCCTGGTCTGTGCGAGTAAGGTAAGAGATACAAAAGGAAAAAGGAGGCAGGAGTCTGTAGGACGACCGTGCTCCATATAGTCCATCCCAATGATGCAGAACTGTGGGAAGTGGCAGTGTGATCTAAAAGAGAAATGCCGTGCAGGCAGAAGTCCGAAGGAATCCCATATGGAAGCGGAACGAAAGGAGAAGCTAAATATAGAGCAGAGGCGGGGTGCCGTGTGAGTACGTAAACAATGGACAGGAAAGGAGAAACTATCTGGAGGACGACTCCAGTATGAATACAACTCCATAGAGTGAGAGATAGAGTCTAAAGAGAAACAAGTAAAGGAGAATGATAGCGAAAGCGTAGTGAATGGTGAAAAAGTGTACCCCCCTAGTAGACCATAACACCCGACATACAGTATGTGTCATCATTATCACTGAACACTCCCCCCAGGCCCAGGCAGGGTCATCCAAAAGCCTTGGGTGATTTACATGACGGGCTGGTTGAGTTTCTACTGCATGTCCACTACATGGGCTCCCTGAAGAACAGACCAGAGTCGTTGTCATAGACTGCTGCTTCCACCAAATCACAGCTGCCTAGGGTGACTCAAATCCATTTAAACAACCAATCATGGTGAGCGTGGTGTGGCCACATTTTATAACGTATCACATAGGGTCCCTTTGTGGTCTCTGTTATCTGGCATGCATATCTCTTCGGCAGAGAGAATGCCTCAGAGCTTCAGGAGACGTTCAACTGGATTTGAATTGAAATCAGATGGCACATTGATGCAAGGGTATATCAAGCTAATAAAGTTGGTGGGGTTGATCTCAGGGCCTGGAATATGAACAGTTAGATTAGATGCCTTTAGTTTGATGGATCAGCATGCCCCTAAGTCGAGCACGTTGCCCCTGAAGTTCTGCAAGAACTTCTTCTTGTTGAGCTTGATGCCACAAACATCCATTGTATAACTGTGAGGGGCAGTATCAACACTGATGGGAGGTGCCCAGACGATGTGTCCAATGACCCAGTCCTTCGGCCTCGTCCACTGCTTCTTCATCTTCACAAAGAAATTCTTGAGCTCCTCAATCGCCACTCATGTCTTTGTCAGCTCACGTTGAGTCTCCTCCAGTTCCCTTGTTGCCTGCTCAGCGTTGGGGCCATCGCCCATCGACCTCGCCATTAACGCCATAACATGCTTCTCCAAGACGTCAACTGTGTTGTTCATGATGCCAATATGGCCCTGGATAGATACGAGGAAGTCATGGAAAGCTTTGCTGCCCATGAGAACAACCTCCTTCTAAGGCCTGGCTTTGTAGATGTAGTCAGAATTGCGCTCTTCTTCTTGAGGAAAAGAACGTACCGATCTAGGAGTATGTATTATTGCCTTTGTTTTCAGGTAACAGGACATGGCGGGCCATGACGGCATATGGATCTTGACCCACTTTGAAGTAGAAACCCATCATTCCCTGGCTATAGAGCATCTTGAAGCCAGCAATAGGCAGGCTAAGCAAGATCCGAGACGGGTGCGAACAGTTCAGGACCACTGGAGCCCTTAGCCACCGACTCATGGTACGCAACGTTGAGGTTAGAAATGCCATGCTCCCTGAGGAGATCGAGGATGAGTCAATGGAAGATTTGAATGCAACCTCGCCAGTGAGAGTACCGGGCAAACCCACCCAAATCATGACGAGAGTGGTAACCACCAGTGTGTCCCATACAGGGAGAGTTTGAGTCATCCCCATCATCCCCGTCGCCCACAATTTCAGCTACTACATGCAGGAACCCTCCATGCACTGGGAGCAATCCCACTGTCAAGCCCATTCAATACAAACCTGGTAAAGGTGTTCAAAA
>JBBPQG010000188.1:0-28472 GCA_038092395.1 Boletus variipes var. fagicola | reverse complement strand
CTAGTCTTAGGATTGCCTCACAACTTAGAAGTACAAATCTTTACACTTCTTTAGCTAGATACATCTAGTAACTCATTAGTTACTATCATTAGGAATAGTCTAGAAATTCCTTATACCTTTAGAACCTATAATAGCTAGGATCAAAGCCAACCCTTTTACCTTGATTAATAATCGGGAAAGGAAGAACAACCAGGGATCCAATTAGTTAAGTTTCTCACTCACTCAGTAGTTAATTTCTTTTATTTCTTCTGTTTGATCTGGTAGGTAGAGTTGTCCTATCACCAGCTTATAACTAGATTGGGCCTGGAGGATTGATAGCATAGGATTTTCCCCTAGCAAATCCAGCATCTAATTCCTATAAGAACGACAGCGGCATTCCTCTTTTAGATCACACTGCCACATCCCGCAGTTTCACATTATCGGGATGGACTATATGGAGTATGGTCGTCCTTCAGACTCCCGCCTCCTTTTTCCTTATATATCATTTACCTTACTCGCACGGACCAGGAGCCTACCATATATAAGCTCTGTACTTTTAGCCTGTATTTCCCTAAGCTAGTTCTATGCAATATCAGCATAGTTCTGGTGATACTTCCTAAGAGCTCCAGCAGCTAGCACCTGGATATCGGAGACCGTCCAGCCCACCTCGAGTCTCAGTTCATCTTCTGAGATAGACTGTGGTAGACATTGCTCTAGCAGGCCCCTCTACTCATTACCTTGCCCTCTACTCATTGAACTCATTCAGGCCAAGGTAACATTACACTTCACTTGTCACTAACTGCGCTGCACATTACACATGCTAGCTGAGTACCAGGCAAGTTAGCACAGAAAACAGAAGTGCACAACAGAGCACATACCTGAGGCATCCAAACCATCATTCCATCATCTCAGATCACCTACCCACCACACCAACCCACTGCATCACCAAGGATGACCAAAATCGAAGTCTAAAAGTGTCAATACCACTAGATGGACTCACCAAGTCACCAAAACATGTTGAGGCCAAATTGGGCGAATTGAAGGTGCTGTATGCGTTGTACATGGACCATAGGTATTGTGTAAACAATCCCAGGGTGTGATATGCAAAGACAGTGTCACCAGAGTCAATAGAGGCCAGTGTGTGCACTTAGACAGCGCTGCACAGCATTTACTTGCCATATTTGGACAACACTTGTGTGCAAACACAAATGTGAAATGTGTTCACATTTGTGCTTGCATATGAGTGTGAGGGTTTGGCAGTGAGGGGGAGAGGTCATTGAGGTGAGGGAGAGTGGTGGTGGTGACAGATACCAGGGATACTGCAGGTACTGTAGGTATGGATATGGGTTTGTCACAGGTCACAAAATTGTGACCCGTACCCATACCTGCGTGGGTAAGGGTACCATACCCGTTATAGGTAACTCATACTCATGCAGTTCCCTACTGGTACCACTGTCTCAATGGAATATACCACTGTGGGTGTGGTACCGGCTGGTTCCATAGTGTAGCGGTGGATCAGCCAGTACCACTGTCTCAATGTAGTATATGTGTTACTAGCTGGTGACATGGTGTAGTGGTTGATTGGCCAGTACCACTGTCTCAATGTAGTATAGCATCATGGACAAGGTACCAGCTAGGCACATGGGTACATGATCTAGCATATGATCAGCTTACAACACCTAGTCTATATTTGTTCTAACTGTTACACTTGGTCCAGGTAGGAATGAGTGTAGCCTTTGAGTTAGCTAAAGGACAAGAGGAGTGTCAAGTCTTAAGTACAATGTGTTATGCTTGGTCTGGGTAGAAATGAGTGTAGCCTTTGAATAATCAAGAGACAAGAGCGTCTAGTCTTAAGTACAATGAGGACTTATAGAGTAGAGGGTCGAAGGTCAAGGGTACTTGTGGGGGTGTCCACACAAGGGTTAAGGGGACTGGGCTGAGACCAGTAGTTCAAGGGTTCAAGGGAGCTGGGCTAGGACCAGCGGAGAGCAAAGCAAGAGCACTAGATTGTACATGGTACAAGAAGACAAAGGAGCTCAAGTGTGGGAAAACGCCAGAGCAGTATCTATGACTTATATATGTTGGATATACAAGTGTCAAGGGTAGGCATGGAAAGGAATAGAAATGGATGGAAGGAATGATGACTAAGTAAGTGGATGCCGTTGGGATGCTGGTGGGATAAACACATGTAGGGAATGTGTCATCATAGAAGAAAGAAAGATAAGTCCACAAAGAGAAGACGAGACGCGTATTGGTACAAAACAAGGAAGGAAAAGAGAGAATCGTAACATTACCCCCATACTAGATCTGAGACACTGTTGAATGATCTAGTATAAACTCAAGTAGGAACAGCCTGGAGATCCAGTTATATTGGAATACCCAACATTGTCGATAACATCATCCAACTCGGGAGATGGGGCAGAACGTCTGGGGGAAGCAGACCTCCTCAGGGGAGGAATAGGAAGACCTCGTTCAGAGTTTGAGGAACAGCAGGAGTGAGTGGAATGAGAAGACCAAGAGGTGCCAGATGAAGAAGAAGATCCTCGTTGAGGAGTCCTGAAAGATTTAGATGCTGGAGTACCTTGAGCACGACCAGAAATGCGGAATGCCAACGTTCCTCAGGGATGAGGGGATCTAACAGAAAACAACCTGTCAAGAAGGACAGGATGGTGAGTGGCGATAGGACAATTAGCCTGGCTATGCCCAGAGGTCCATTGACGACATCCCATGACAGGACATTGATAAACTGGGCAGTTGTGACAAATATGTCCTAGGTGGTGGCATTGGTAGCAGGCTTCGCTATATCTGGGGTCGGAGGGAAGGAGAGGAGTGGTATGAAGGGCACCATAAAACAATCTACTCTGATAATTATAGGTTTGCTTGGCCTCGACTATGGCATGTAGTTCCTTGGGAGAGAGAGCCGAAGAGGGAGCCGATGGGGTAGATGGAGATTGTGTGGAATGATAAGAGGAGGAGGAGGATGACTCGTCCACAGTGTGCTGTAATGGATAAACCCTGGTATTGGCAATCCTGGAGGCAGTGAGTTCCACACTGTATTGGTCTATATCCTGGAGAAATTTCCCGAAGTCCATCTGGTACATAACTTGATGGAGTTCGTGTAAGATGTTCTGCTGTGTGGAGTTTACCCACCCTTGATCTAAATGATTGGTGGCAAAGGCGGTGATGTCATTGGTGACAAGGAAGAGACGCTGGGTTTGCTGGAAGGCTTTATAGAGAGTGAGGAAGGCAGAGTTCATATCAAGATGAGTGTCAATGGGTAAGGCCATGCCAGTGTCACAAATGTAACGGGTGACACTGTTAACGTAATGAGGAGAAGGAGTTCCTTCCTTGATGGCATTGACGAAGATGGGGATTTTGATGGTGAGGATGGGTCTAGGACTAGGTACGGGAGGAGAGGGAAAGTGAACACGATGAAAAGCTATAGGAGAAGAAGGAACAGGAGCAGCAATGGATGTAGGCAAAGTGATAGGTTCAGAGATGGTAGTGGTTTCTGGAATATTGACAGGATTGTATGTAGTGAGATGGACATCAGGTTCGGGAATGGTGACAGGGTTGGAACCCCATCCTGGTTCAGCAATAGTGGAAGAGGGGGAAGATGGAGTAGAGGCAGTGATGGAAGATTCAGACAACATGGAGAGTTGTTGGAACAACATGGTGGATGAGGACGAAGAGGGTTAGAGTCAGAAAACAGAAGGGTGAAGCTTTTTATAATTGTGGAGAATGGACTTTGAATGTTTCAAGTTCTGTTCTGGGAGCCAGGAGTCTTCTTCAGCCAAGTATCCTTTCCATCAGATCAGGAACATTCAGATTTTAGGAGTTCCATGGTGGCGTAAGATCCGTTCCACTTCGTATTCTTCTTTGCCTTTGATAAGGTCAGGTGGTGGCGCAGGGAAGTTCTTTCTGTGGGTAGGGTTTTTGCAATAAGGAGATAAGAGGGAGGCATGGAAGACTGGGTGGATCTTCTTGTCCCCAGCTTTCGGTAAGCGGAGTTGATAAGTGATGGGAGATAAGACCTTGGTAATAGCTATGGGTCCTTCTCGTTTGGGGGCGAACTTAGGGTTGATAACAGAGCATCAGAGGTTTCTGGCTTCTAACCAGACTTTGTCTTCTAGGGAGAATGGGATGAAGCCTCAATTGTTTCTAGAGGCCATGACTTGTCTAGCAAGTTCATGGGAGGCTAGGACTTCATCTCGGGCAGTGGAGAGGTCCTTGAGACAGGTTTCTATTGCCGGAAGGGAGGTTTCGGCAATTACTAAAGGGAGTGCATGGGTTTCATATCCATCATGAGATAGAATGGGGATTTACTGGTAACGGAATGAGGGCGGTGATTGTGGGAGAATTCAGCTTGAGAGATTTTGTCAGTCCATGAGGTGGGATTGTGTTCAGTTTCTCTGTCAGATTGTGGGTGATAAGTGGTGGAGAGGGAGATGTTGTAGTTCAGGAGTCTTTCTAATTCTCGAGTGAAGGAAGAGGCAAACTGTGAATCTCGGTCAGAGATGATCTTGTTATAGAGGCTGAAGCGGAGGTAGACTTTGTGAAAAAAGAGGGATGCGACTCCTTCTGCAGTGATGGTCTTCTTTGTGGGACAAAGAATTAGTCCCTTAGTAAGTCCATGGTCCACCATGACTAAAAGGGAATCAAAGGAGGAGGAAATCAGGAGATCGGTAATGAGATTACAGGAAACCTGCTGAAAGGGGTGTGTAGAGGAGGATTTAATGGGAGTGAGTGGCGTTACAGTGGGATGAGTGTTTGACTTGTTCTGCTGGCACATGGAGCAACCTTCTATGTATTTTCGGACAAATTGGGCAAGGCCAGGCCACCAGAATTCAGCAGAGACGAGTAGTCGGGTTTTTAGAAATCCCAGGTGGCCAGTGGTTTCATGGTCATGGCAACGTTCCAGGATGGAGCAGCAGAGAGATTCATCAGGTGGAACATAGACTTGTCCCTTCTAAGTGAGAACACCTTCAGAGTATTGCCAGTCTGAGAGGCGAGAGCAGAAGGCAGGAGGGATAGTACCATCAAGTGATTGCAGGGCTTGGAGGACCAAGGGGTCAGAGGTAGATGTTGTAGTAGAATCACTTGCTTACATAAGAACTATACAGTACCTAGTTTACCTCGCCACTACTTGTACTACATACCTTGTCTGCTATCGCGAATAACTTCTGTCATTGCTCATCCCGCCTCACCTGCTGTTACGGTCTACTAGGGGGGTACTCTTTTTCCACCTTCACTACGCTTGAGCAGGTACGCTGCTTTACTTGTTTCTCTTTAGACTCTATCTCTTACTCTACGGAGTTGTATTCGTACTGGAGTCATCCTCCAGATAGTTTCTCCTTTTATGTCTATTGTTTACGTACTCACATGGCACCCCGCCTCTGCTTTATATTTAGCTTCTCCTTTCGTTCCATAGTTCTGGTGATACTTCCTGAGAGCTCCAGCGGCTAGCACCTGGATATTGGAGATCCGTTGAGCCCACCTCGAGTCTCAGTTCATCTTTTGAGATAGACTGTGGTAGACATCGCCTAGCAGGCTCCTCTACTCGTTACCTTGCCCTCCACTCGTAGAACTCGTTCAGACCAAGGTAACTTCACGCTCCACTTGTCACTAACTGCGCTGTGCATTACACCTGCAAGTCACGTTCTCAGCATACAACTTTTCAACATAGCAGACGATACCCTGCATTACTGGGGTATTCAAGAATTCGGTAACCACATGATGGGCTGTGCGAGCATGCTGTTGACCGATGGGCCGCATTGCAGGCACTGCATCTCATCTCGACCGACAGGCTGTGTCGAAGGTGCCACATATCGTTTCTCGGACTCAGAGTAGGTGCTCTGACTCGCATACATCCACATTTGCTTCCCACATCACATACATCCACCCTTTTCACTGCTTCACCCCGCATATACCCACATTTTGTCTCACTGCCGCATCACTATCAGCTTTCGTTATCATGTCATCCATTCTCAACACCACCATCATGCTGCGCCTCAACAAGACTAATTATCTCACCTGGCACGTATGTATGCGCGCATTACTCATCCACATGGATCTCTGGAGCATTATGTTGGGAAAGGAGACTACACCCCATCCAAAAACAGCTACCAGCACTGAGGTCGAGGCATTTGCTTTACAACAACTCAAAGCCACTGCCGAAATCGCATTGTATGTCGATGACAGCCAAATCATCCACGTCCAAGGAGATGATCCCAAAGCCATCTGGGACATGCTTGCTAGTGTTCATCATGCCCGTGGCCTCTCCACTCAACTCGCAGCTATGTGCAAGTTCTCACGCATGGAAAAACGTCCTGAGCAATCTATCACGTCATGGATTGGCAACGTGAAAGCACAAGCACACCTCATGAAGGACATTGGGATCAAGCTACCGGATCTCCTCACAATCGTAGTTCTCACATCTGGTCTCCCCCACAAGTATGACTCCATTGTTGTTGCCCTTGATGCAGTCGAACCCGATAAACTCACCCTTGAACTCGCTATCTCTATCTCCTGCCTGCTCAATGAAGAAGACCGACACCTTAGCCGCAAACAGCTTGACGATTATAAAGCGTCGCTTATCACAGGTGAATCGGAAAGCTCCGACACTGCTTTCACTGCTCATTCCAGGACCAACATCACTTGCTTCAAGTGTGGCAAGAAGGGGCACGATGCTAAGGACTGTTCAGAAAAGGAGCGCGCCAATCTTGTTGAAGAGGTACCTGATGCTGCATGGTAATTCTACCTTCAGGGGGTGCATGTATTATTATCATTCTTTTCTCTTATTTGTTTGGACTTGCTCATGATTCAGGGGGTGTGTTGTAGTAGAATCACTCGCTTATATAAGAACTATACAGTACCTAGTTTACCTCACCACTACTCATACTACATACCTTGTCCGCTATCGCAAATAACTTCTGCCATTGCTCGTCCTGCCTCACCTGCAAGTCACGTCCTCGGCATACGACTTTTCAACAGAATTGAATGAACATGGATGGAGGGAGTATGGTAGTTCCTTGATTGTCATCGGATGCAGAGGGGAGCATATCACACTGGCGTGAGAGGGTGTCAGGTCCAGAAAGAAGAGAACCAGGTACATGGATCATTTTGAAATCAAAATCGGCTAGGTCTAGGAGCCAATGGGCTTGGCAATGGTTAAGATCCTTAGGTTGCCTAAAATAGATAAGGTTTTTGTGGTTGGTGAAGACCTGGATGGGGAAAGAGGCATCATGGAGATAGTGGCACCATGCCTTAAGAGTGCAAATAGTGGCGAGAAGTTCGCGGTCATAGATATCATAGTTGCATTCTGCTGGGGAGAATGACTGCAAGAGATAGGAGCAGGGGTGCCAATCTCCATTGGTGTTAGTCTGGAGGAGGATGGCGCCGGTGGCATATTTTGAGGCATCCATGGCAATGGCGAAGAGTTTAGAATGATCAGGGAGTTGAAGAACAGGTTCAGCGAGGAAGAGTTCTTTGAGATGAGAGAAGCAGTGGTCGCATTCATCAGACCATTTTCAAGGTTGGTTCTTTTTGGTAAGATCAATAAGGGGTCTAGTGACGGTTGAGTAATCTGGAATAAAACATCGATAGAAGTTGGCGAATCTGAGGAAGGAGTGGACTTCCTTTGGAGTAGAAGGGACAGGCCATTTGGAAATACTGTCTAGCTTTATAGGGTCCATGGCGATACAACCTGGTTCTACAATCATTCCAAGGTATTCCACTGTATTAGTAGTGAACTGGCACTTTTCCAGCTTTAAGTGAAGGTCAAGTTCTTGCATGCGCTGGAGAACTCAATGTGCTGGAGAACTCATTTGGTTCGTTTGGTATGGGTAGCTTCGTTGGGAGAGAAGATAAGGAGGTCATCCATATAGATGACAAGCCATCCCTCAGCAATCATGTCTCTGAAGGAGTCATCCATGAAGTGTTGGAATGTGGTGGGGGAGTTAGTGAGTCTGAAGAACATTACGAGGGGTTTGAAGAGTCCTTTATGGGTGATAAACATGGCTTTCCATTGGTGTCCATCCTTGATATGAACATTGTTGTAGCCCCATTGGATGTCAAACTTGGTGAAGACCTTAGCATCCTTGAGTTTGTCAACAAGGTCAGAAATAAGTGGGAGAGGGTAAGCATCTCGGACAGTATGCTTGTTGAGATATCAATAGTCTTGGCAAGGGTGTAGTTTGCCATCCTTCTGTTTGACGAAGAAGGAGGAGGCTTGAGGGGAGTTCGAAGGGTGAATCTTTCCAGACGCAATGTTCTCATCAAGAAAGTCTTCCGTGGCTTTCTGTTCGGCAGGAGAGAGAGGGTAGACTTTTCCAATTTTCGGGGAGAAGGAATCGTTGAGATTGATTTCATGATCGTAAGGGCGAGAGGGAGGGAGATGATCTGTAGCCTCTTTGGAAAAGACAGAGGCGTAATTGGAGTATTCAGAGGGTAAGGTAACTTTTGGTTTGGCTTTTTCAGTGGCAGCGGCAAGTTCAGTGGTGGTAGTCAGTTTAGCAATGACTGGAGAGTTGTTAGAAAGATATCGGGATCTGCAATGAATGATACAGTGGATAGCATAGTTTTGTTGGGTATAATGCATGTATTGTATCTTGGTTTCTTGTCTGAGATATTCATAGAGTCTTTCATCGAAGACGGAGTCAACATTTATGTGGCATGGGGGTCAAGAAGAGGCTTTAAAAAAGAAGCCATCATGTCATTTTTGATCAGTGACATGAGTTTGATAGAGGTCGGAGGATTGATCAGAAGTTTTGGGGATGGAGAGGGTTTGGATTGACCAGTCGATGGAGGGATTCACAGCTTTAAGCCAGGGGAGTCCAAGAATAGCATTTTCACGTCCACAGTTCATGACATAGAAGAGAACCTTGTGGGCAATGCCTTCGATGTTAATGAAGAGGAGGCAGGTATATCGGATGTCGCCTTTCTGGTTGGCAGATTGGTGGATGTTTTGTATGCAGATGGGGACATCAAGTTTTATGGTGGGGAGTCTATGTTTCCAAACAAACTGCCAGTTAATGCAGTTGATATCTGTGCCGCTGTTGATCAGGGCAGCAGTGTCGACGACTTTCATAGTATGCGAAGGATCAATGAGTTGAACGGGGATTCTCATAGATCTAGAGGGTTTCAATACTAGTACAGGAGCAATGGTAGCAGGAGGGACTCATGTCAACTGAGACCTCCTTTTCAAAAATCCTGCAAAGAGCAGGAGAATGACACCTTTCTAATGGTGGTTTCATCATCATCATCCTCAATTTCCTGGAGCTGAGGGGGTTCTTCTTCAACCTTCTGAACCTTTCGTTCGGTGGAGGGGAAAGTAGGGCATTCATTGGATCTATGGCTGGTCTTGTGGTAGTGGAAGCAATGTCCTTCTTTGATGCAGCGTTGGCGTTCTTCGGGAGTCATCTTTAAGAGGTGGATGGCATCAATGTCCATGGCATTGGGGTCTTTTTCCTTCCTGGAAGAGGTGGAGGGAGCAATGTATGGAAGAGGGGTGTGCTTTCCTTGGCGAGCTACTTCATCAGCACAGTCAAATTGTGCTTGGAACTTCTGGGCTTTGGAGATCCATTCAGTGATCTTGTCAGGGACAGTATCCATGGAAAAGATTTGGCACATCAAGCTGGCAAGAATAGTAGAGTAAAAGTATCTGATGAGGACTTGGTCATCGGTGATTTCAGAGATGGCGGCATGGTTGGAAAACTGGGCAATATAGGAATCTAAGGATGGTTCCCATTTACCATTCTTCTGCTTGACCATTTTGGTGGTCATGAGCCAGGCAAGGGAGTGCCTTTGACGTCGGCGTGTTTGAACGAGGCGGTGAACTTAGTAATAAAGTCCACATAGGTTCCGAGGGAGATGGTGGCGCCAGCAGTGAGCTTGGCAATAGTGGCCTGTCTAAAGGTGGTCGCCCAGGTAGCAGCGATCCCTTTGATCATGTAAGAGAGGGTGAAGGTGACCTTTTTGTTGTCTGTGTTATAAATGTCCTCGTTAACGAGGAGGTAAGTGACGACTGAGCTCAACCATTGGTTAGCTTTCTCATAGGATTCGTCATAGAGTTCAGGGGTTCCAAGGCGGAGTTCAGTGGGTTTTGTGGAAGACATAGGTGGCAGAAAGAAAGGTCTTGGGTTGATTGGAAGTAGGGAGCTAGGAGGGGTTCGTCCGAGGGGAATGGTACCAAAGGGTGGAGGTCATCGAGCTGTGGGAGTGGGAGATGGAGGAGTGGGAACATGAGGGATGGAGAGCAATTTTGAGAAGTTATGGGAAAGATCTAGCTCTGCTGCTTGTTCAGTGTCAGATAAGATTGGTACATCGGGGTCTGAAGAGCTGTTCTGGGGTTCTTCGTCAGGGGATTCAGAGAGAGAGGGTTGTTGGGAAAGTCCCCAGATGGAACGAGGGATTCTTGGTGGTTGCAAAATTTTGGCAGCTTACAATGGTGGTAGCTGGCAAGGCATGCTTGAGCTTTTGTTATGCTTGGTCCGGGTAGGAACGAGCGTGGCCTTTGAATAATCAAGAGACAAGAGCATCTAGTCTTAAGTATGATGAGGACTTATAGAGTAGAGGGTCGAAGGTCAAGGGTACTTGTGGGGGCATCCACACAAGGGTCAAGGGGACTGGGCTGAGACCAGTAGTTCAAGGGTTCAAGGGAGCTGGGCTAGGACCAGTGGAGAGCAAAGCAAGAGCACTAGATTGTACATGGTACAAGAAGACAAAGGGGCTCAAGTGTGGGGAAATGCTAGAGCAGTATCTATGACTTATATATGTTGGATATACAAGTGTCAAGGGTAGGCATGGAAAGGAATAGAAATGGATGGAAGGAATGATGACTAAGTAAGTGGATGCCGTTGGGATGTCGGTGGGATAAACACATGTAGGGAATGTGTCATCATAGAAGAAAGAAAGATATGTCCACAGAGAGAAGACAAGACGCATATTGATACAAAACAAGGAAGGAAAAGAGAGAATCGTAACACAATGAGGACTTGTAGAGCAAAGGATCAAGAGCCAAAGGTACTTGTGGGGGCATCCACACAAGGGTCAAGGGGACTGGGCTGAGACCAGTGGTTCAATGGTTTGAAGGGGCTGGGCTAAGACCAGTGAGAGATGAGGCCAAAGCTTTGGATTATACACAGTAAGGGAAGACAAAGGAGCTCAAGCATGGGAAAATGCTAGAGCAGTATCTTATGACTTATATATGTTGAATATATAAGTGTTTAGGGTAGGCATAGAAGAGAATGGAAACAGATGGAAGAAATGATGACTAAGTAGATGGATGCTGTCAGAACACCAGTGGGATAAACAAGGGTAAGGAATATGTCATCATAGGAGAATGGAAAGTAAGTCCAAGGAGAACAGATGAGATGCATATTGGTACAAGATAAGGAAAAGAAAGAGAGAATCTGTCAAGATCCCAACTTCCTCCGGATCTTGATCTGGCAGAGTTCCAGAGGGTCAGAGGTTCTTATGATTCAAAGGGACGAAGTCCAGTCGGAGATCATAAGGGCGGAGGTACAGAGGTGGAACGTAGGAGTTTGGACTGAAGTCCAGAGAGATGTGGAATGGAGGAATGGAGGTCCAACGGGTGACGGGAGGAGGATGGAGGAGGAGGATGGAGGAACGGAGGTCCAACGGGTGATGGAAGGAGGATGGAGGAGGAGGATGGAGGAACGGAGGTCCAATGGGTGATGGGAGGAGGATGGAGGAGGAGGATGGAGGAACGGAGGTCCAATGGGTGATGGGAAGAGGATGGAGGAGGAGGATGGAGGAACGGAGGTCCAACGGGTGATGGGAGGAGGATGGAGGAGGAGGATGGAGGAGGAGGATGGAGGAGGAGGATGGAAGGGGGATGGAGGAGGAGGATGGAGGAGGTACACCGAAGGATGAAGGAGGAGGATGGAGGACAGAGGCTTGGAGATAGGAGGGACGAAAGACGGAGGGGGGAGGACATTGGTGCAGGACTTATGTGTCATGCCCTTGCCAGGCTCAGGTCCTTGTATTTCAGAGGGTCATAAGTCCGAGGTGGAAGAAGGAGTCATAGAGAGGAAGCAAGATGCAGAGAAGGCAGGATCTTATTAATGAGGGAGACAAACAATTTTTGTAATGAAGTATAAAAAGATATGGAGGTCGGACTTATATACTATAAGATGCGGATCGGAGATCGGAAGGAGAACAAAGGAAGGAGTGAAAATGGAGAGGCAATGTATGGAAGAATGGAGACCCTGGAGAGGCTATGGACATAGGCACAGAGACTCTGGAGAAGGGTTGGAGATAGGGTCAATGGAGGTAGGGTCAATGGGGAACCCTGGAATGGAGAATGGAGAGGAAGGTACAAGGGGAAAGATGGAAGGAGATAGGTGGAGGTAGGACATCATAATTCCGAGGTACAACCAATAGGAGATGAGGATCTCCAATGGAAGTCCAGAGTGACCGAAGTCCAGAGATGAACTCCAAGGGAGGAGTTTGAGGGAGATGAGGAGTGTAAGGTGGATTGGATTGGGTCTGGAGGAACTCGGCGATATCTGATAGGGGTCGGAATGGATATGACAGAATCGTAACATTACCCCCTTACTAGATCTGAGACCGTGTCGAAAGACCTCAATACAAACTTGAATAGGAGTAACCTGGGGACCCAGTCATGTTGGAATACCCAACATCATCAATGACATCATCTAACTCTGGAGAAGGGGCAGATCATCAAGGGGAAGCCGACCTTCTAGGGGGAGGAACAGGGAGACCTTGTCCAGAGTTCAAGGAGTGGTTGGAACAAGTGGAGCAAGAGGATCGAGAAGTACCAGAGAAAGAGGAAGAGGAAGACCTTCGTCAAGGGGATTTAAAAGAATCAGCAGCTGGAGTGCCTCAGCTATGACCAGAAATGCAGAATGCCAAAGTTCTCTGGGTGTGAGGAGAATTAACGGAAGACAGCCTGTCTGGAAGGACAGGCCAATGAGTAGCGATAGGACAGTTAGCCTGGCTATGTCCCGGGGCCCATTGATGGCATCCCATGACAGGTCATTGATAGACTGGGCAGTTGTGGCAGAGGAGTGGCATGGAGGACGCCATAAAATGGTCTGTTCTGGTAATTATAAGTTCGCTCAACTTCAACTATGGCATGTAGTTCCTCAGGGGAGAAAGCAGAGGAGGAAGCTGATGGGGTAGATGGAGGTTGTGCAGAGTGGTAAGAGGAGGAGGATGATGACTTGTCAATAGTGTGCTGTAAAGGATAGACCCTCATATTAGCAATCCTGAAGGTGGCAGGTTCGACAGTGTAATGATCTATATCCTGAAGAAATTCCCCAAAGTCCATCTAGTACATGTAACACGCAACACAGTTAGTGATGGGCGGGGTGTGGGGTTACCTTGATCTGAACGAGTTCAACGAGTGGAGGATGAGGTAACGAATAGAGGAGCCTGCTAGGCGATGTCTACCACAGTCTATCTCAGAAGATGAACTGAGACTTGAGGTGGGCTCAATGGGTCTCCGATATCCAGGTGCTAGCCGCTGGAGCTCTCGGGAAGTATCACTAGAACTATGCTGATATTGCATAGAACTAGCTTAGGAAAAATACATGGTAAAAGTACAGAGTATATATATGGTAGGCCCCTGGTCCGTGCGAGTAAGGTAGGAGATATAAAAGGAAAAAGGAGGCGGGAGTCCATAGGACGACCATACTCTGTATAATCCATCCCAATGATGCAGAACTGCAGGAAGTGGCAGTGTGATCTAAAAGAGGAACACCGTGCGGGCAGAAGTCCGAAGGAATCCCATACAAAAGCGGAACAAAAGGAGAAGGCTAAATATAGAGCGGAGGCAGGGCACCATGTGAGTACATAAGAAAGGGATGTAAAAGGAGAAACTATCTGGAGGATGACTCCAGTATGAATACAACTCTATAGAGTGTGTGACAGAGTCTAAAGAGAAACAAGTAAAGGAGAACAATAGCATAAGTGTAGTGAAGGTGGAAAAAGAGTACCCCCCTAGTAGACTGTAACAGTACATGACTTGGTGGAGCTCGCATAGGATGTTCTGCTGCATGGAGTTGACCCAGTTTCAATCCAAGCGATCGGTGGGAAAAGCGGTGATGTCATTGGTGACAAGGGAGAGATGTTGGGTCTGTTGGAAGGCTTTATATAGGGCAAGGAAGGCAGAGTTCATATCTAGATGGGCATCAATAGGTAAGACCATGCTGGTGTCGCAAATGTAGCGGAAGACATTGTTAACAAAGGGAGGGGGTCCCTTCTTTAATGGCATTGGCAAAGATGGGAATTTTGATGGTGAGGACGGGTCTAGGGCTTATTGTGGGGGGAGAGGAAGAATATATAGGATGGAAAACTATAGGAGAGAAAGGAAAGGGAGCAGTGATAGGTTTGGGCACAGTAATAGGTTCAGGGATGGTAGTAGTTCCCGGAATGTTGACGGAATAGAATGTGATGTGGCAGTCAGCAGATTTAGGAATGGAGACAGGGTTGGGGCCCCATCCAGGTTCAGCTACAGTGGAAGAGGGAGGCGATGGAGTGGATGTGGTGATGGAAGATTCAGAGGAAATAGAGAGTTGTTGGAACAACATGGTGGATGGAGATGAAGAGGGTTAGAGTCAGAAGATAGAAGGATGAAGCTTTTTATAATCATTGAGAACGGACTTTGAATGTTTCAAGTTCCATTCTGGGAGCCAGGAGTCTTCTTCGGCTGAGTATCCTCTCCATCAGATCAAGAACATTTGGTTTTTTGGAGTTCTGCAGTATCGTAAGATCTGTTCCACTTCATATTCTTCTTTGCCTTTGATAAGGTCAGGTGGTGGCACAGGGAAGTTCTTTACATGGATAGGGTTTTCACAATAAGGAGATTAAAGGGAGGCATGGAAGACCGGGTGGATCTTTTTGTCCCAGGCTTTCGGTAAGTGGAGTTAATAAGTGATGGGAGATAAGACCTTGGTGATAATGAAGGGTCCTTCTCGTTTGGGGGTGAATTTAGGGTTGATAATGGAGCAACAGAGGTTTCTGGCTTCCAACCAGACTTTGTCTCCAAGGGAGAATGGGGTAAAGCCTTGATTGTTCCTAGAGGCCATAACTTGTCTGGCAAGTTCATGGGAGGCTAGGGCTTCGTCTTGGGCAGCAGAGAGATCCTTACGACAGGTTTCTATGACTGGAAGGGAGGATTTGGCAATTACTGAAGGGAGTGCATGGAGTTTGTATCCCATCATGAGATAGAATGGGGATTAACTGGTAATGGAATGAGGGCAGTGATTGTGGGCAAATTTGATGTGGGAGATTTTTGTTGACCCAAGAAGTAGGATTGCTTCCACAGAAGATGTGGAGATAGGTTTCGACTTCTTGGTTGACATGTTCAGTTTCTCTTTCAGATTGTGGGTGATATGTGGTGGAGAGGGAGATATTGTAGTTCAGAAGTCGTCCTAATTCTCAAGCAAAGGAAGAGGCAAATTGTGGGCCTTGGTCAGAGATGATTTTGTCATAGAGGCCAAAACAGAGGTAGCCTTTGTGAAAAAAGAGGGACGCGACTCCTTCTATGATGATTGTCTTCTTCATGGGACAAAGAATTACCCCCTTAGTAAGTCCATGGTCCACCATGACTAAAATGGAATCAAAGGAGGAGGAGACCAGGAGATCAGTAATGAGATCGCAGGACACCTGTTGAAAGGAGCATGTGGAGGAGGATTTAATTGGGGTGAGTGGTGGTACAGTGGGATGAGTGTTGGACTTGTTCTGTTGGTACATGGAGCAGCCTTCCACATATTTATGGATGAATTGGACCAGGCCAGGCCACCAGAACTCAGTGGAGACAAGCTGTTGGGTTTTTAGAAATCCTGGGTGGCCAGTAGTTTCATGGTCATGGCAATGTTCAAGGATAGAGTGGCAGAGGGATTCATCGGGAGGAACATAAATGCAGCCTTTGTAAGTGAGGACGCCTTCAGAGTATTGCCAGTCTGAGAGGTGAGAGTGGAAAGCAGGAGGAATATTGTCATCAAGAGATTGCAGGGCTTTGAGAACCAAGGGGTCAGAGGTAGAGTGGAAGGTGATATGGTGTGCCAGAGTGGAGTCAATTAATTGGATGAACATGGAGGGAGGGAGTAGGGTAGTTCCTTGGTTGTCATTGGATGCAGAGGGGAGCATATCATGCCGGCATGAGAGGGCATCTGGTCCAGAAAGAAGAGAACTAGGTACATGGATCATCTTAAGATCAAAATCGGCAAGATCTAGAAGCCAACGGGCTTGGCGATGGTTAAGATTCTTGGGTTGTCTAAAATAGATAAGGTTTTGTGGTTGGTAAAGACCTGGATAGGGAAGGAAGCACCATGGAGATAGTGGCGCCACACCTTAAGAGTGTGGATAATGGCAAGGAGTTCGCAGTCATAGATATTGTAGTTGTGCTCAGCTGGGGAGAAGAATTGGGAGAGGTAGGAGCAGGGATGCCAATCTCCGTTGGTATTAGTCTGGAGGAGGATGGCGCCAGTGGCATACTTCAAGGCATCCGTGGCAATGGCAAAGGGTTTGGAGTGATCGGAGAGTTGAAGGACCAGTTTGGCAAGGAAGAGTTCCTTGAGATGGGAGAAGCAACGATCACATTCATCAGACCATTTCTAAGGTTGGTTCTTTTTGGTGAGATCAATAAGGGGTCTAGCAACGGTTGAGTAATCTGGGATAAAGCATTGATAGAAGTTGGCAAATCTGAGGAAGGAGCAGACTTCCTTTGGAGTAGAAGGGACAGGCCATTTAGAAATGCTGTCTAGTTTTACAGGGTCCATGGCAATGCGACCAGGTTCCACAATCATTCCCACTGTGTTAGTGGTGAATTGGCACTTTTCCAGTTTTAGGTGAAGGTCAAGTTCTTGCATGCATTGGAGAACTTGTTTGGTTCGTTTGATGTGGATGGTTTCATTGGGAGAGAAGATAAGGAGGTCGTCCATATAGATGACGAGCCATCCCTCAGCAATCATGTCTCTGAAGGAGTCATTCATGAAGCATTGGAATGTGGCAGGGGAGTTAGTGAGTCCGAAGAACAATACAAGGGGTTCAAAAAGTCCTTTATGGGTGATAAAGGTGGCCTTCCATTGATGTTCATCCTTGATGTGAACATTGTTGTAGCCCTATTGGACGTCAAACTTGGTGAAGACCTTAGCATCTTTGAGTTTGTCGACGAGGTCAGAAATGAGTGGGAGAGAGTAAGCATCTTGAACTGTATGCTCATTGAGGTATCAATAGTCCTGACAAGAGTGTAATTTGCCATCCTTCTTTTTGACAAAGAAGAAGGAAGAGGCCTAAGGGGAATTTGAAGGGTGGATTTTTCCGGCCACAATGTTCTCATTAAAAAAAAGTCTTCCATAGCTTTCTGCTCAGCAGGAGAGAGAGGGTTGACTTTGCCAATGTTTGGGGAGAAGGAGTCATTGAGATTGATTTTGTGATCATAAGGACAAGAGGGAGGGAGATGATCAGTAGCCTCTTTAGAAAAGACAGAGGCATAGTTGGAGTATTCGGGGGGTAAGGTAATTTTGGGTTTGGTCTTCTCAGCAGCAGTGGCAAGTTTGGTGGTGGTAGTTAGTTTAGCGATGATTGAGGAGTTGTTTGGGAGGTATCGGGACCCACATTGAATGATACGGTGGACAGCATAGTTTTGTCATGTGTGATGCATGTGTTGTATCTCAGATTCCTGTTCAAGGTATTCATAGAGCCTTTTATTGAAGATGGAGTTGACGTTAATGTGGTGTGGAGGTTGGGAAAAGGCTTTAGAAAAGAAGCCATCATGTCATTTTTGATCCATGACATGAGTTTGGTAGAGGTCAAAGGATTGGTCAGAAGTTTCAGGGATAGAGAGGGTTTGGGTTGACCAGTTGATGGAAGGGTTTGTGGCTTTAAGCCAAGGAAGTCCAAGGATAGTGTTCTCATGTCCACAGTTCATAACATAAAAGAGAACTTTGTGAGCGATGCCTTCAATGTTAATGAAGAGGAGGCAGGTATATTGAGTATCACCTTTCTGGTTGGCAGATTGGTCGAGATTTCATACATGGGTGGAAGTATCTAGTTTTATGGTGGAGAGTCTATGTTTTTGAACAAACTGCCTGTCAATCAGGGCAGCAGTGTTGAGGACTTTTATAGTATGTGAAGGATCAATGAGTTGAACAGGGATTCTCATAGATCTAGAGGACTTCAATACTAGTACAGGAGTAATAGTAGCAGGAGGGACTCACATTGAATGAGACCTTCTTTTCAAAAATCCTACAAAGGGCAGGAAAATGACACCTTCCTAACAGTGGTTTCATCATCATCATCCTCAATCTCCTGGAGTTGAGGGAGTTCTTCTTCTACCTTCCAAACTTTTTGTTTGATAGAGGGAAAAGTAGGGTATTCATTGGATCTATGGCTGGTCTTGCGGCAGCGAAAGCAATGTCCTTCCTTGATGCAGCGTTGGCGTTCTTCAGAAGTCAACTTTGAGAGGCGGACAGCGTCAATGTCCATGGTGTTGGGATTTTTTTCCTTTCGAGAAGAGGTGGAGGGAGCAATATATGGGAGAGGGGTGTTCTTTCCTCGGCAAGCAACTTCATCAGCACAGTTGAATTGCACTTGGAACTTCTGGGCTTTGGAGATCCATTCAGTTATCTTGTCAGGGACAGTATCCATGGAAAAGATTCAGCACATCAAGCCAGCAGGGATGGCAGAGTAGAAGTATCCAATGAGGACTTGGTCATTAGTGATTTCTGAGATAGCAGCATGGTTGGAGAACTGGGCAATGTAGGAATCTAAGGATGGTTCCCATTTACCATTCTTCTGTTTGACCATTTTAGTAGTCATGAGCCAGGCAAGGAAATTGCCTTTGATGTCGGCATGTTTGAACAAGGTGGTGAACTTAGTGATAAAGTCCACATAGGTTCCAAGGGAGATGGTGGTGCCAGCAGTGAGTTTGGCAATAGCAGCTTGTCTAAGGGTGGTTGCCCAGGTAGCAACAGTACCCTTAGTCATATAGAAAAGGGTGAAGGTAACCTTTTTGTTGTTAGTGTTATAAACATCCTCATTGACAAGGAGGTATGTGATGACTGAGCTCAACCATTGGTTTGCTTTTTCATAGGATCTGTTATAGGGTTTGGGGGTTCTAAGGCGGAGTTCTGTGGGTTTTATGGTAGATATAGGTGGCGGAGAGAAAGGTCTTGGGTTGATTGGAGGTAGAGAGCTGGGAAGGGGTCGTTCTAAGGAAAGGGTACCAAAGGGTGGAGGTCATCAAGCTGTGGGAGTGGGAGATGGAGGAGTGGGGACGCAAGGGATGGAGAGCAACAATGAGAAGTTATGGAAAAGATCTAATTCAGCCGCTTGTTTGGTTTCAGATAAGATCAGTATGTCAGGGTCTGGAGAGATGTTCTGGGGTTCTTTGTTGGAGGAATTAGACACTCTGAGCCAGGGAGTTCAGAGGGAGGGGGCTGCCAGGAAAGTCCCCAGATGGAACGAGGGATTCTTGGTGGTTGAGAAATTTTGGCAGCTTATGATGATGGTAGCTGGCAAGGCATGCTTGAGCTTTTATTATGCTTGGCCAGATAGGAATGAGCATACCCTTTGAGTTAGCTAAAGGACAAGAGGAGCGTCAAGTCTTAAGTACAACAAGGACTTGTAGAGCAAAGGATTGAGAGCCAAAGGTACTTGTGGGGGCATCCACACAAGGGTCAAAGGGACTGGGCTGAGACCAGTGGTTCAATGGTTCAAAGGGGCTGGGCTAAGACCGGTGAGAGATGAGGCCAGAGCTTTGGATTATACACAGTAAGGGAAGACAAAGGAGCTCAAGTGTGGGAAAACGCTACAGCAGTATCTTATGACTTATATATGTTGGATATATAAGTGTTTAGGGTAGGCATTGAAGAGAATGGAAACAGATGGAAGGAATAATGACTAAGTAGATGGATGCTGTTGGAATGCCGGTGGGATAAACAAGGGTAAGGAATATGTCATCATAGGGAAATGGAAAGTAAGTCCAAGGAGAACAGATGAGACACGTATTAGTACAAGATAAGGAAAAGAAAGAGAGAATCATGACACTAACCTTCTGGCTTCAATCTAATTTTGTATGCACAAATCACTGCATTGTTCACAAGTAAAACAACACTACAATGAAAGAATCAACCAAGATCAAGCATAGTCTGAACCATGACTCTTTTTGCTTGGCTTTCAGTTTTGCTCTGATGCACTTTGGGATGGACCAGGGGAGGGTGAGCGACAGTTCTTCTGTCCCTTTGACTTCTTCGCTACACTTGCCTTCTTCTTGTCTTCCTTCCCCCATCCTCATTCTCATTCTTCTCATTTTTCTGCTCTCCTCTCTTCTCAACGTCCTCTGCTCCTGTCTTCTCCTTTTCCTTCTCCTTTTCACCATTTTCTTCCTCTTCTCTCCTTCCCATGTCCTCTGCCCTCACCTTCTTCTGTTCCTGCTCTAACTCTGCTCTTTCCCCATTATTTGTCATCCCCTCCTTTTCCTCCCCTTTTCCTCCTCTTTTCCTCCTCTTTTCCTCCCCTTTTCCTCCCTTTTCCTGCTCCCCCTTTCTTGGTTCTTCCCCCTCAATGACATCCACCCTGTTCGTCTAAGCAACCACCACCAAATTCACACATACCTCTTTCATGGTTGCAACAACCTCCTCAGCCATCTGCACACTGAGGATTAATTCCTGAAGAAAGCCTGGGGAGTTGATGTCATCTGACTCAACCTCAACTGCCCTCCAATACTCTTAAAGAAGTAAACCCAGTCCGAAGATGACTGATGTACCTTTACTGTAAACAACAAAAGTATATCTGTGAAAAGCAGATAATGTAGTGTAAAACTGCTTGTGTTCCCTATGAATATCCTCAGGAAGATACTTGTGGCCCCAACACCAAAAAGCCCAAACAGGCAAATTGCCCTTTAATTTGGGGGGAGCAGAGGAAGAGAGGGATGGTGATGCCTTACATGTCACATTAGTGGTTGTATGGTCAACAAAAATAAAATAAATGTACAAAAACAGACAGGGCCATCAATGCATTGACCAGGGCCTTGTACAATGAGTCCAGCGACAGGCCAGATAGAAACTCAGACCTGGTGTTTTGATTTGCAGCTGGACTCTCATCTTCAGGGGAATCTTGCTCTCCTGAAAGGTGAGGTCTTTTGGAGAGTGGCTTCGGAAGGGATGTTGATTTCAATGTTCCCTCTCCCTTGTTGATAGAGGCCTTACCTTTCCCTGCAGATAATCTCTAATTGTTATCTGTACACACATCATAAGCACAAGCCTTACCTTTGTCCACCAATGGCATCAGCCTAGGTTTGTCGTCAGAGCTGTCATCAATCTTAATATATAAGGTTTTTTTTTTTTACAGCTCATGGTGGTGGCTTCTTTTCCACATAACCCACCTTCCATCCATCCAAGTCCCTAGGCCAAGCATTGACAAACTCAACAATTGGTAGCTTCTTCTCATAGCATTCCTGCCAATGTGCCCATAGCTCATCGATCATTGGCTTCATCAACTTCAAAGGGTCTGAGATGTTGAAGCCTTTGGGGATGGAGTTGGGGTGGAGATACTGATTGTTGGGCCAGGTCAGCTCCAGCCATGGAGCATGCACCTTGTACTGCTTCTTTGTGAATTTCACTGGTCTCAATTAGTAGACTACAAATAAGTAGAATATATATACTTACTATATGCTTTCATAAACACATCTCAGCAAATATCTTGATGTGCCTTGAAGTCCTTCATAAGGATCTTGGGCAGCCTGGAATTCCCTGTGACATCCACTGTAACCTCCATATCTTCTTCCTTGTCACTTGACATCCCAGAGATTGCTTTTTTGTCTACTAAAAATGTCATCAGGGTATTCAAGCATCATAGAAAATTCTTACCATCATTCTGGAGGTATTCATGCAAAAGGTGAATGCCCTGCTTTTCCCAACCCTTGCAATCATTAGACAAAACACTAAAATGCTTGTCTTTTTCTGTTGGTGCTTCTGTTTTGATGCTACAAATTGAACAAATGAGAGTTAGTAACCAACACAATCTGATATCAAATACTTACATTGCTGTCCTCTTCTTGTCATTCAGTTCATAGGTCAGTAACATGACTGCATGGACTCCCATAGTCCATCCAATTGCTTCAATGAACTTGGTAGTTTGATTCTTAAGGTATTTCTTATGATAGCTAAGCATGAAAGATAATGAATTAGTATGCAATAAATGTGAAACCATAACTCACACTTGCATTTATCCTTGTCTGGACAACCAAGTTTGTTTCATTTTGCAGCCACCACCTCTGCTTCCTGAAGCTGGCTCTTTGAGAGCTCATTGAACCATTTTCACACAGCAACCATGCATGCACCCAACCTTTTCTTGTTCTGTGTGTCCTAAGCATCGCTGCCAACCTTGACTACTTCATCTGCAAAAGTCACTGGGCTGTATGGAATGAATTCCACTCAGCCCAGTAATCCCCTGCATCTGATGGCTGTGCAGCAGCCTCACGGTCCTCGGGGTCAATGTATCTCTAGAGCTCAAGGCCTCTATTGTAGCCTCTTCCTTCTTCTGGTCGTCATCATCCAAGTAGGGTAAAAACAAATCTTTAATGGCTTACAAGTTATCAGTATGATGGCTATGTAGTGAGTCCAATGAATTTACTCACCACACAAAGGCTGGAGGGAAGTTCCACCACTGTGTTTTCACACAAGGGAGAATTTACAATCTCATTCTTGCAACATTTTAAGATATCCACATGAGACACAGGATTCCCATGTGCCCTGCAGTATTCCTGGACATATGTGAAGAGAATGGAATCAAAAAGTACTGTCCAGTCAGGCATAATGGATAACTGGATTGTGTTATGGTCTACGAAGGGGGTACTCCTTTTCCTTATATCAATTACACTTGTGCAGCTACGCTGCTTCACTTGTCTTTTCTTTAGACTCTATTTCTTACTCTATGGAGTTGTATTTGTACTGGAGTCGTCCTCCAGATAGTTTCTCCTTTTTCACCTATTGCTTATGTACTCACACGGCACCCCGCCTCTGCTCTATATTTAGCTTCTACCTTCTGTTCCACTTCCGCATGGGATTCCTTCGGACTTCCGCCTGTGCAGCGTTCCTCTTTTAGATCACACTGCCACATCCCACAGTTCCACATTATTGGGATGGACTATATGGAGTACAGTCATCCTTCAGACTCCCGCCTCCTTTTACCTATTATATCTCTTACCTTACTTGCACAGACCAGGGGCCTACCATATATAAACTCTGTACTTTATCCTGTATTTTCCCTAAGCTAGTTCTATGCAATATCAGCATAGTTCTAGTGACCTGAGAGCTCCAGCGGCTAGCACCTGGATATCGGAGACCATTGAGCCCACCTTGAGTCTCAGTTCGTCTTCTGAGATAGACTGTAGTAGACATTGCCCTAGCAGGACCCTCTACTTGTAAACTCGTTTAGCCCAAGGTAACCTTACGCTCCACTTGTCACTAACTGCGCTGTGTGTTACAGATTGTTTGTTGATCAAGGAACATGTGAAAAACTGGTATTCTGACATGTGGCCCTAGTTTTATGATCATGTGACTTTGACATAATACCTGGCCTCAGTCATGGTAGTAAGACAGGAAGGACAAAAACAAAGCACTGGCTAGGTAAAATGAAGGGCAAATTTACATGTACGTTAACCAGGCAGCTGGGGTTTGTTGCTTGCTATGTGCAACATGCAGCACAGTTAGTGACAAGTGAAGCGTGAAGTTACCTTGATCTGAACGAGTTCAATGAGTAGAGGATGAGGTAATGAGTAGAGGAGCCTGCTAGGCGATGTCTACCACAGTCTATCTCAGAAGATGAACTGAGACTCGAGGTGGGCTCAACGGATCTCCAATATCCAGGTGCTAGCCGTTGGAGCTCTCGGAAAGTATCACCAGAACTATGCTGATATTGTGTAGAACTAGCTTAGGGAAATACAGGATAAAAGTACAGAGTATATATACGGTAGGCCCCTGGTCCGTGCGAGTAAGGTAAGTGATATAAAAGGAAAGAGGAGGCAGAAGTCCAAAGGACAACCATACTCCATATAGTCCATCCCAATAATGTGGAACTGTGGGATGTGGCAGTGTAATCTAAAAGAGGAACGCTATGTGGGCGGAAGTCTGAAGGAATCCCATATGGAAGCGGAACGAAAGGAAGGAGTCAAATATAGAGCGGAGGTGGGGCACCATGTGAGTACGTAAGAAATGGATATAAAAGGAGAAACTATCTGGAGGACGACTCCAGTACAAATACAACTCCATAGAGTGAGAGACAGAGTCTAAAGAGAAACAAGTAAAGAAGAACGACCGCGTAAGTGTAGTGAAGATGGAAAAAGTGTACCCCCCTAGTAGACCGTAACACTGTGTAGTATCTGGCAATTGGCAGGACAACACACTGTAAAGGAGTATGCATCCATAACCCTATCCTCCCCACTGTACCCACACTTCAAATTATCTCAAAGCGGCCCTTGACCTTCAGGAACAAAGGCAGCATAGGCTTGTCATTCCGAGTAAAGCCCTAACAATATACATTAACACTACTGGTGTGAGGTGAATATACACACGAAATAGGGACTGGTAGCACCACTTTCTTGCCCCACTCTGAAGTGGCAAGAGACGTACTTGAATTAATGTCCATAGATGACACTGTCTCATGGTGTTCTTCAGGTACTTCAATACAAATGCAACAAACTGCCCTGAGGGCAGAAGTTGCACTCGAGAAGGATGCTGCCATCCTGACAGAGCACACAAAACTGGGAACTAGTTAGTTTCAGGGATGAGTAGAGAATGATATGTATATTAGCTTGATTTAGTTCCAAGGTTTTGGCCTGCTGTTGACATGGTTGAACATGTGAGCAAAAGGACTGATAGCGAGACACTTACCGCCATTGACATGATGTTACCCTTTTGAGCATGCTTCTGAGCTGTGTCACTGCCTCCTCGAGGCACTAAACAGCCATTAATTCCGACTTGCACATGGAAGCAAGGGGCAATAACTTACCAGCGTTGACAAGGGGTCATCTGAGTCTGCTCAAGTGCACTTCTGAGTGGTATCTGCTGTCTTTTTGGGGAACTGAAGGTCCTTACACTGAGCCTTCAACCCAATCGTCTTCTTTGTGGTCTGTTTGGTTTGAACCATTGAGGGGAATGTGGCAGAGAGAGTGGTGGGGGGAGAGGCGAAGGCATTGGGTACTTTTCAGACAGCACATGATGCTGGTACTCAAAAGATTTACCCATGACACATGCCAGTCGCATTCTGTATTCATGTGACAATACAAACATATACCAACAATGTTTTGTTGATTTAATCCAAGTCCATATCCCTCATGCTACCACTTCCCACCACTTCGCTTTTCCCTTGGGCACTGTCCCAGATCAACCACCCCCTGTTTACAGTTACCACCAGTGCTTGGCCCTTGGCCACTGCCATCCAATCAACCACTTTTTCATTGTGCTGGTCTACAGTCAGCACAGCAAAAAAGTGTGTATCGATCACCTTGTGGTGAGTATTTCATCTCTGAATCACTCACTCACCAATCTTTCTAGGTCATTCTACAACAGCACTGAGTCAGAAGGTGGGAAATTGGTGAGTACTCCAGAACTTGCAACTCATCTACCAGCTGACCATTTCAGGTTGATTTGAAAATGTGAGGGGGGTATGTGACCCCCTCACATGCCCGTTTTCTTTCTGGGACATGGGCTTTGATGGTGCACAGTGTGTGGGGGCGCTTGCCCCCCTCTCATGCCCATTTTTCTTTTGGGTTCAGGGGCTTTGACAGTGCACAGTGTGTGGGAACGCTTGTCCTCCTTTTGTGCCTGTTTACTGTTTACATCAATGGGCATGGTGTGTGGGGATGCTTGTCCTCCATTTTCTTTTGGGATTGGGGGCTTCAATGGTGCATACTGTGTGGGGGTTGTTACGCTTGGTCCGGGTAGGAACGAGCGTAGCCTTTGAATGGTCAAGGGACAAGAGCGTCGAGTCAAAAGTACGACGAGGACTTATAGAACGGAGGGTCGAAGGTCAAGGGAACTGGGCTGAGACCAGTAGTTCAAGGGTTCAAGGGTTCCTTGTGGGGGCGTCCACACAAGGGTCAAGGGGACTGGGCTGATACCAGTGGTTCAAGGGAGCTGGGCTGAAACCAGCGGAGGATGAGGCAAGAGCAGATAGATTGTACGAAGTACAGGAAGACAAAGGAGCTCAAGCGTGGGGAAATGCTAGAGCGGTATCTACGACTTATATATGTTGGATATACAAGCATTAAGGGTAGGCATAGAAACGGATAGAAACGGATGGAAGAAATGATGACTAAGTAAATGAAGACCGTCGGGACGCCGACGGGAGGAACACGTGAGAAGAGTGTGTCATCATAGAAGAAGGAAAAGATAAGTCCATGGAGATAAGACGAGACGCATTGTAGATGCAAAGTAAAAGGAAAAGAGAGAATCGTAACAGATGGGCTAGTGGACAGAGTCAGGAGAGAGTGGATCAGAGAAAGGGAACCAACCCTGTATCCAGCCCACCAACCAAGGCAACCAAGACAGAGGAAGGAGTGGCCAGCAGCCACCAGGATTAGAGAAAGGAGAACATGTGATCTGTGGCCAGGAGAAGATGAACTACAGTTCGCTCTGTCACTCCGACCAAGGAACAAGTGTTTCAGCATAAAGAGATGTCCCACTTTAGTACAACACCCCGTGGCACCTAGAATACGCCACTTATGAGTACCCAACCCCCCTCTTCTTATCTGATCAATCACAATGTCTTTACAATTTGATCACAATGCCTATGAGAATGTTCTGCAAGGGAGTAGTCTAGATCCCACAGTAACAAATGAACTATTAGCTCTGTTTGATTTCTTCCTACAAGAAAGGAATGCCAATGCAGCACATCTCTTGTTATGCCAAGGAGAAATACAGAAGCTACAAACACACATCAGCGCCATAGCAGCATCTGGTAGTGGAAGTAGTATGTCAGCAGGCACAAGCATGTCTAAGATGAGCAAAGTATTCCAAGACCCTGGAAACTATAATGGCTCAAAAGGGAAGTTCAAAGAATGGTGGGCTAAGATCAAGACATGGATTGCCAAGAACCCCACCATATTCCCACAAGGATTTCACAAGATGGTGATTGCAGTGCTTTCATGCCTCAAAGGACAAAAGGCAGGCAGCTTTGCCTACACAAGGATAGATTGTCTATTGAATGGCAGTACATACACATGGCCAGAATTGGAAGAAGAAGTCAAAGGACTCTTCCACTCTGTTAATGAACAAGAATGGGCCAGGCAAAAGCTACACACCCTTAAGCAAATGGAGTTAACACCCATAGATGATTGGATCATTGACTTCCAATGATACAAGCCTCAGATAGGCATTGTCAAGATCCATACTTCCTCCAAACCTTGCTCTGGTGGAATTCCAAATGGTCAGAGGTTCTTATGACTTGAAGGGATGAAGTCCAGTTGGAGATCATAAGAGCAGAGGTACAGAGGTAGAACGTAGGAGTTGGACTGAAGTCCAGAGGGATAGGGAACAGAGGAACAGAGATCCAACAGGTGAGGGGAGGAGATGGAGGTCAGAAGAAGGACATAGGAGGAGGGGGACAACAAAGGGAGGATGGAGGAGGTATATCATACACCAAAGGACAAAGGAGGAGGATGGAGAATGGAGGCTTGGAGATAGGAGGGACAAAAGATGAAGGGGGGAGGATATCGGTGCAGGACTTATGTGTCACACCCTTGTCAGGCTTAGGTCCTTGTATTTCAGAGGGTCATGAGTCTCAGGCAGAAGGAGGAGACATGGGGAGGGAACAAGGTGCAGAGTAGACAGATCTTATTAATGATGGAGACAAACAATTTTCATAATAATACAAAATGGTATGGAGGTTGGACTTATATACTAAGAGTAGTGGATCAGAGATTGAAAAGAGAACAAGGACAGAGTATAATCAGAGAGGCTATGGATGTAGTAGGCATGGAGACCCTAGAAATGGAGAATGGAGAAGGAGGCACAAGGGGAAAGACAAAAGGAGATAGGTGGAGGTAGGACATCATATGTCTGAGGTACAACTGATAGGAGATAAGGATCTCTGATGGGAGTCTGGGGTAACTGAAGTCCAGAGATGAACTCTAAGGGAGGAGCTCAAGGAGTGTGAAAATAATGATATCAGAGAAAGACCAGAGGAACTTGGAGATATCTGATAGAGGCCAGAATGGATATGACAGACATGGACACTATCCATCTGATAGAGTTAATTGAGAACAATGTACAACACTCGATAATTGACAAGATCTTACTGGACAGTGACCTGCACGAAATAAATATCATGCTGAGTCAGGACACGAATCCTTAGATTTTCAACCTAATTAACAGTTGGAAAATTCTGATATTTCACTTACAGGTAGTCCACTATACTAGCTACCTATCCTTCAAGTTTCATTTTCTCATTCCAAACCCTTCAAGAGATATTCACAAATCTCCTCTGAAGTGCTTTACACT
>JBBPQG010000187.1:0-28494 GCA_038092395.1 Boletus variipes var. fagicola | reverse complement strand
ACAAGTCCTTTTTTAGCATTGGGGAGAAAAGTATGTCCACACCAAAAGAAATCACTCAGCTTCAGCTTCTAATGGGCATTCAAAGAATACTGGAATATGCTCCCCAATAGTGGCATCTTTCGTGGTCACACATTGCAAGAATACTTGCAAGTCATTTGTAAGGATATTTTCACCATCTGGAACTTCGATGACTCCAGCCAGGTATGTGAAGCCCATTGGAGTTGACCATGTCTAGAATGTCCACCCTGTAGTATCTGATGGATGACAACATCATCAAAGCCTTACTTCACACTGACAATCTTGTCAGAGAAGGCACTTCTGAAGCACCATCAAGTATGTAAGTGATCCTCGGTGAATTTTTCAAGCATCGCCCAAGCATCACCTGACAAGATCGTGTTTCAGGGATTCATTCACCAATTTCATCGTTTTGGCCTTGAAACGACAGGGCAGCCTCTTAGGATCAGGGGGTATCATGTTGTCTGACGCAGGCGCCACCATGGGCGTCGCGAATTCTGTCGCACGGACCATGTATGAAGTGTTACGCTTGGTCTGGGTAGGAACGAGCATGGCCTTTGAGTAATCAAGGGACAAGAGCATTGAGTCAAAAGTACGATGAGGACTTTATTGAACGGAGGGTCGAAGGTCAAGGGTACTTGTGGGGGTGTCCACACAAGGGTCAAGGAGACTGGGCTGAGACCAGTAGTTCAAAGGTTCAAGGGAGCTGGGCTGGAACCAGCAGAGGGCGAGGCAAGAGCAAATAGATTGTACATGGTACAAGAAGACAAAGGAGCTCAAGCATGGGAAAACGCTAGAGCAGTATCTACGGCTTATATATGTTGGATATACAAGTGTTAAGGGCAGGCATAGAAAAGAATAGAAATGGGTGGAAGAGATGATGACTAAGTAAGTGGAGACTGTTGGGACGCCGGCGGGAAGAACACGTGAGAGGAATGTGTCATCATAAAAGAAAGAAAAGATAAGTCCACAGAGAGTAAATGAGACGTATCATTGATACAAAACAAGAAGGAAAAGAGAGAATCGTAACATGAAGCATACCAAGTGTGAGTGGACTCTTATTTCTGCCCAATCCCGATTGCTGAATAGGAATACTCATTGTTTTCATCTCTTTAGTGAGGAAGATGTCAAGACCCTCGTGACCTACGTAGTAGACCTGATCTGCATCATGCAAGCCATCTTCCTCTTGGTCTCGGGCGGCCACGACTGTAACACATGCCCTCACAATGCTTATACTACCTTGAAAACCATTACCTTTTTACTTTCTTTTCCTCTCATATGACCAGCAGTCACATGGTATCACATGATACATCACATGATCTTATCTTGGCTATGCACCTCATAATATACAGATTGCATCCTCATGGTCACCTTATGCTTTTCCTCTTGACTCACTTTTCCTCATCATCCAATAGCAGTATTCCCTCAGAACAGCCTTCACCTCATGGTACCCAGTAGATATACTCTTAACTACTTACAGATAGTATAGCCTCTAGCATAGCTTGGTCTGTGCATGGACTCTCTTAGTATATATTGTCTTACTGCTAGTAGTGTAGACTCTAGTCTTATTCACTTGTTCTCCTCTTGTTATTCACCTGTTGAATCCCCTGTTCACTCCTCTTATTGTTGCTATACACTCTCTGATTCCTTAGGATATCAAATCCTACTATTGGTTAGACTCACAACATCACAAAGTCCCTTATAGAGTTCATAGTGGGACCAAGGGTCGTTACACCCTCTACCCAGCAGGTGCATTCCTCATATATCAATGGTGTAGAGCATTTTCGGTATGGTGACCACCTCATATAGCCTCTTTATCATCCAACTTCTGACCCCTTTTGACATTTTTGACATTCTTCCACATGCAAGTACATATTTTGTTCCTTTTGTTATCACATATGCTGCATGTTCTTTGTATTGTAGTTCTTTATTGGTCTTGGATGACATAACATGGTGCCCTTGGATAATGATATGGGGCTGAGGGGCTGGAATTGACTTGCCCCTAGAGTTGGGGTCCAGTATTCTTCCATGAGAGATGCATAGTAGTGCTGTTCTGTCTAGTTTGAATTCTGCCTTATGTGCATCTCCCCACTGTAGTGCTCCCCCTCCTCTTCCATCATGTTTTTAACTTTTCATTGGCCTCATCGAAACTCTTTCTCCTTGCTACAAAAGCAGTGTCATCTATGTATATATCCAAGTATTAGTCTGTCCTTCTTTTTGTTCTGTTCTGCTAGGCCAATGAGGTCTGCATTGTAGAACAAGAACATGATTGGTGACATTGGGCACCCTTGGTCAAGCCCCACATGGATTTGGAAGGGATCTGAAATATAGTCATCAAAGGATAGTGTGGTCCACCACCCATGAAGTTGGCAGTGATACCACTCCACATATTGTGGGGGAATGCCCTTCAGGCACATGTTATATAGTAGATGGTCAATAACAACACTTGGGAATGCTGCTTTGACATTGAGGAATAGTATAGATACATACTTCTCTTTTGGTTGAGCCCACACATTGAATGCAAGTTTGTTTAGCAAGTGGATGGAGTTGGTAGTTGTCCAACCCCAGTGCCCTCCAAAGTGGGTGGTTGGGAGGAGCTGGTGCTTTTCTGCTAGGTAAACAAACATGTTAGCCACACGTGATGAAAGGATCTTTGCCATTGTGTCTAGCAATGGAATTGGGTGGTAGGCCTTTGGTATTGTATAGTTTGGTTGGCTGGGTTTTCTCAGTGCCATTGTGTTGAACAGCTTCCACTGTTCAGGGTAGTGCTCTAGTAAGATTATTGCTTAGTAGATGTGGCCTAGGTGGAGAACGAGTAAGTCAGCACATTTGGTGAATATCACATTGAGGATCCCATTGGGTCCTGGGGCTTTGAACAGCACTAGTTTTTCTATGGCATGATGTATCTGTTCATTAGAGATATGCACCAAATTGGATACTGGTTCAGGATACTCTTCCTGTGGGATTTCTAATTGTGGGGTTGTCTCCTTGAAAAAGGATTTGTATAGGAGGGTGCCTTTCTCCTGGTTTGTTTGGGAGCTGGAAGGGGTTAGTTGCACTTGTACAGAGATTAGGGATTTGAGAAATGTAGTGGTTTGAAGGCTTGTTTATGAGGTATTTGTGTATGTCCCAAACATTGTGGGTCTCTATGTTGTCTAGGTATTCCTGCCAGATCAACATGTTGTTCATGTATATGATTAACCAACCTTCTGCCACCATATCCTTGAAAATGAAGTCCATGAATGACTGGAAGATTACTAGATTGTTGCAAAGGCCAAAGAACATAACAAGAGGCTCAAAGAGGTCAAAAGGCATGATGAACACTGTCTTCCAGGTGTCTTTAGTTTTGGTTATAGCCCCAGCAGATATCTATCTTTGTGAAGTAACAGGAACCTTTGAGCTGGTCCATCAAGTCTCCAATGAGCAGGAGGGGGTATGTGTTCTTGATGGTATGTTTAATGACCATTGATCCTGTTGAGGACCTTAAGATGTTGTGAGTCTAATGTCAATCAGGATGTATTCAGTAGAGCAAGAAGGGGAAAAAACAAAGAGACATAACAGGGGAAATAACAAGAGAACTAGACTAGAGAGCACTCTAGAAGTACGACTATATATACTAAAAGAGACCATGCACAGACCAAGCTATGCTAGAGGCTATATTAACTATAAGTAGTAAATAGTATGATCACTGGGTACCATGAGGCAATAAGAGGGACTATTACTATAGGCTCAGATAAGAGCGGTTATTGCTATTGGTTGATTAGAGATTGGTGAGTCAAATGGAAAAGTATGAGAATGCAATGAGGATGCAATGTGTTTACCATGAGGTGCATAGCCAAGATAAGAGATAAGGTCATGTGATGAGATCATGTGACTGCTAGTCACGTGATAGGAAACTTAATGCTTTAGAAAGTAAAAAGGTAATGGTTTTCGTGTTGTATAGTCTTTCATGAGGGCAAGTGTTACAGCATGCTTATTAAGGTAATGGTAGTCTTGGCATGGTCAAAGATTACCATCTTCCTTAGAGATGAAGAAGAATGGAGATGCCTGGGAGAGTTCAATGGCCATATACATCTGGCCATTAGATATTTGTTGATAAATCCTTTGTAGGTGTCATGCACCTTGGGATTAAGTGGATAGGCCTTTGCAACCCTTGGTATAAATGAGTCGTCTAGATCTATGCTGTGATTGAACGACCTGTATGGCAGAAGGAGACCATCTTCCCTCTTTTGGAAGATGTCCTTGAAGTCACTAAACTCCTATAGGAGTTTGACTTTGACCTTCTTTGCATCTTGTGTGAGAGAAGTTGATATCATAGTTTTTCATATTGAGGGTCTGGTTGGCTTACCTTCACCATTCTCCTCACAGCCTATGAGCCCCAGAATCTTCTTCTGCTGGGTGGTCGGTTCCACCTCAGGTACCTCCAGTATGACCTTTTTAGTTGCAGCTGTGAGTACTGGGTCAATGTTGTGACTTCACCATGAAGCACGCTGTCACCAGAGTTCTGCAAGTTGTTGAGCTCAATGGCTGGTGCACATATGAGTTCATGTGTAGCACATGTAGTTGTAAGATCAAGATACGCCATTACTTGCATACCAAAGATACATGCTCTACTGGTAACATGCATAGGTATGTAAAGAAATGTTGGGGGGACGATGCACTTGAAGTTCACGATAAGATCATCGGGAGTATCCTATGAAATGGATCAATAACTACTTCATTTGAACATAAAGGGAAGGGAAAAGCCTCTTACAGTCACCAGCAGCACACATGTGCTGAGACAAGATGCATTCTTGATGATTTCCACCTCCGTGTTTGATCCGAGTTCTTGTTCACAGAGCAGAGATTGTTTGTTGGGTTTCTGAGAACCTACACCCATTTAATATTGTTAATGACTGGGCATTTAGGTCCCTTATGAAGATGGGGCATCCAGAATATTACTTACCAACACTGGAAACTGTATTACATGATGTGAAACTGGTGTTTACATGCACATGAAAACATATTGCAAAGATGTTGAAGGTCAGTTTAACATACTTGATTGTGCTCACTCACTGACCATTCACTTACCAGGAGTATGATGGTTGGATTAGCTTTACTACTGACGGATGGATGTCTCCAAACCACTGCACATTCATAGCCTTCTCGGTCTATCTCTAGCATGAAAAAAAAGCCCTATCATTCCCATTAGACATAGTCAAGGTTGCTAAGGTATGGTCACCACACATACTTGTCTAAAATATGACTTGCTGATTGAATTTGAGTAGTCACACTTGGGCAGGGAGCTTGCGCAAGCATTTACACATGTTCTGGAGGGATTTAAGTGGACAGAAAAGATATTTGATCATCCTTTACTTACTAGGATGGCTGATTCAGATCATTTGATATAGCTCTTGAGTGTGACTTGTGACAATGCATCAAACAATGATGTGATGATTGATAGGCTCACTGAGAATGTTCTAGCATTCAGGGGATCAGCCACACATACTCAATGTTTTTTGCATGTCACTAGCCTTGTTGCAAAGTTGCTACTCTGTCAGTTTGATGTAAAGCAGAGTGAGGCCAATGCAGCGCTTGAGGGCCTGCATGAACTTGAGGCATTGGTTGTTGAGTCTAAGAGTGCCAAGGAGAGAGTAGAGTATGATGAAGAAGATGCAGGCTCTGGGGATGTTGACAACAATGATGGATGGTAGGATGAGGTTAAGGAGTTGATGATTGAGAAACAGGAGGTGTTGGAGTGAGTGACACTGCCTATCAAGTTAGCCCTTGTCAAGGTGCACATGCTACATGTGCCGCTTACTTAAGCTGACACATCAGACACACCAGCTCCACAAATTCATGTTTAAAATTATACACTCTGCTACCATCCTTCTTCCCAAGTGGAAGACAATTCTCAATGAGCAAAAGCAGTCCATCACACTCATTCCACAGGATGTTGCAACCAGGTGGAACTCAATGTTCAACATGCTGGAATACATCCTGCAGCATCGGAAGGCCATGGACAGAATCATGTAGCAGAGAGATTTTGGCCTTCAGAAATTTGAGTTAGCTGATTGTGAATGGGATGTTATTGAGCAGCTACACAATGCCCTTGGTGTGAGTACACAATCCACCATTGTCAGTGAGAATGACAGCTAACACATTAACTAGATTTTAAAACAGGCGGCACTGTTCTTCTCTTGTGCAACTCCAAATCTTGCCACCATGATACCAGCCATGGATCACATCAACAAAATGTTAACGACCTATCCATTTAACCAAAAGTATGTAGAATAGAATCATTTGCTACTATACTACTGCTTATATAACACAGTACCTTATCTTGTAGTCACTCACTCATTGTCTCTTTGTCCGTTATCATGAACAACACTGCTGCTCCATCCCATGTTGCTCACGTCCCGTTCCTGGCACACAACTCTTCAACATAACAGACCTACCCTCACATTACTGGGGTACATCAATTCGGTAACCACACAACGGGCTGTGTAAGTATGCTGATGACTGATGGGCCGGGTCGCAGGCACTGCAACTGCACAAACATGCTGTAGACTGATGGGCTGTGTTGCAGGTGTCGTGGATTGTTTCTCGAACCCGGAGCAGGTGCTCTGACCCACATATATCCACATTCCAACTCTTTGTCAACACTCTTATTGTTTTACCACATACATGCACTGTCTCATCTCACCTCAATCATATCCCATCATGTCGTCTCCTCTCAACACCACCATCACACTGTGTCTCAACGAGGTTATTCATTGCTGATACTTGTTTATCATACATCCACTACTCCATCACTTTTGACACTTGTTTATCGACACATTTGCCTTATGTCAGCTTCAAAGCCACCACCAAGATTGTGCTCACTCATCACACTTGTGGTTCCTCAACTTGCTGCTGTGTAGAAGTTCCCTAGCATGGGAATGATGGATGTTTCTGTATGATAACTCTTGAACCTTCAGGGGGTGTATGTACATTATTTTTGTTATTTCTTCCATTTGCTCGGTCTTGCTCATAATTCAGGGGGTGTGTAGAATAGAATCATTCACTACTATGCTACTGCTTACATAATGCAGTACCTTATCCTTATCTTGTATTTGCTTGCTCATTGTCTCTTTGTCTGTTATCATGAACAACACTGCTGCTTCTTCCTACATCACTCGTGTCCCATTCCTAACACACAACTCTTCAACAAAGTATTCACCTGTGATCTGTGCAGCTGTTCAAATTGCAAAAAGGATGCTGAACTGCTACTATGGGCTCACAGATAGTTCTGACATGTATGGATTTCAATGAGTAAGTATTATTTGACACATATCTACCATGCTAATACTTCCCCCATGTAGTGCTACATTCAAGACACAAGCTAACATACTTCAAGACAGCTGGATGGGAGCCTAAGTGGATTGAGACTGCAGAAGGTCTTGTTCATGACAAACTTAACCAGTTCTACATGACAGATGATAACCAGAAAATTGAATTAGTCAAGAACTCTGAGGGTTTATCTAAAACAAAGGTATGTGAGCTACTAGTCATGTAGTAGTTGACATGATAGTAACTAATTGTCCACTCTAGAGTACTAACATCTTTGATAACTTGCCTGTGCTTGCACCACCAAAACCAAATGATCTACAAAGTGAACTCGACTGTTATCTTAGTGCAGACATTGAACATGTCACAGATGCACTTGCCTGGTGGTATGAGCACCGTGTAGTCTATCCTTGGTTATCGCACACAGCACTTGACTACTTATCAATTCCCAGTGAGTACAACAGTTACTGTATATGTATTAACTTGTGTTGACTATTGGTTTCAGCAACCTCTGTTGATGTCAAGTGTTTTTTCAGCTGTGGTCATCTTATTCTCTCCCATGTTCGATCTTGCCTATCTGCCCAGTCAACTCATGTGCTTCTGTGTCTGGGTTACTGGAGCTTACAAGATCTAATCAAGCCAGAAGATGTCAAGAAGGTTTCAAAGCTGCCAGATGTTAAAGAGGATGAGGAAGAGCTAGATGAAGGATGGAATGCTCTCAAGTAATAGATACATCACTGTCACTGCCATGTAACAACTAGTCTTGTTGCAATAGAACATCCATGGGTATACCCACCATGGGTATGGGTCCATACCCGTGATACCCACTGCTCAACCCACACCCACCATCGTGGGTATGGGTATCCTGTGGATGGTGTGGGTGTAGGTATGACCACTGATACCCAGGGGTATACCCACGCCATTCCCTACCACTGCCTCTAAGTCATACTATCCACTCTCTGGTAGCACCATCATTTCACCAATGAGTGTTAACTTGGTCCTACCACACTCTTGCTTGCCAGCTTCTAAGTCCTTTGATCATCCCAGCACACACACAAATGGACCACTTCTTGAAGTTCTCTGTCCTGAGTGGCCATATCCAAGTCCTCCACACAACACAGAGGGCTCAGCTGTTCACCTCACTCCCCACATGGATCTCCATGAGAGGACAACCTGTCCTGTGTACCAGTGATCTTGCTCTCTTAATTAGTCTGAGTCTGATTTTCATGCTAATTCAAGGGCTAGATGGCAGGTGGCAATTGAGGAGATAGACTATGATTTATTGGGTGCAATGGTGATATAACATTATACAGTGACATTGCATTGTGCAATGCTATATAACAGGTGCAGACTATCTTACTTTACAACCCTGCACAGTGCTATACAGGACTGGGCACTCATTGATCATTCCATGTCTGTACTATACTGTAGAGTAGTATATTACACTGGTAATCACACCACACCATCATCATCATAAAATCAGATCATTTTAATCAACCACAGCATGATATAGAACATGGTGAACACAAGATGTGTCAATCCAAGTCAATAGCATAGTCATTTCCTACTGCTAGAACTATATGTAACATTTGCCAATTTACAGTGTCTTTTTCACTTTTTCCTTGCATTAATTCCAGCTCAATTGTACTTATCTTAACACATCACATGATCTTATCAAGAAGCGTCACATGACTTGCCTCATTGCCAACACATGTTTACCTCATTGCACATATAACCTTTACATGCATCTTGCATGCTTTTCCATTTGACTCACAAATCTCTTATTATCCAATAGCATTTATAGCTCGTATCAGTAAGCACTGCCTCACATACTTACCATAATAGTTAGCCAATAGTATAGAAAGCTCAGTAGTACACAGCTTGGTCTGTGCACAATTCTCTATAGTATAAATACCTAGAGTACTTTAGTCTTGTTCTCTTGGAGTTTTCCCTTCTCTTCAATCAATGGCTTTCAGCCATTGACCATTGACTTGCCATAGTCCAGAGACTCTACTCATTGCTCATCACATCGCCAATAGACTATTGAATGCCTTTAGTCCTTGATTAAATAGTTGGTTGTTTCACTGTATCTAATGAATGTCCTGCCCTATAAAATGTTTAAGTCTTGAAACATGTCTATGGAATGTTGAAACAATCTCATACATGCCCATTTTCACCCAATTGGCAAGCATCTTTCTGAGTTTCTGGAAATAATACTTGTTTTGCATGAGTTGGACCATCAACTTGTTGAGCTGATGGTACGCCGCCTTGACTTCATCAACTTGAAGCGGCACCAGCTTGTTCTCTCCATGGAGCTGATATGTCATGAGGACACTTCAAACCTAGCATAATGTACATCAGCATCTGTGTAGATCATAATGTGAAACATATAATTGTGGAGACAATGAGGAGTGCTTCTATTGGCATGGAGGACTGAAACTCTGGAAAACAGTAGAGAGACTTTGAACCATTGCCATAGCAGACTGCAAGATATGATTTCTTGAGTGTGGGGTGGGCAAAGTTGCTAGACTTGCCCTGTCCTCTAGTGTCATTAACATCAGTCACAAATCATTAAAACAAATGATGTACACATACCCTGGTGCCCCATGGAGGAACTGTGCAAGGATGAGAAGCTGTGTAATTTTATCCTTAACCCACTGGTTATCTTCCACTGTACCATCAATCTGTTCTGGTGGATAGAGATTATACTTGGATGGAACAAACTAGACAACAGCCTTTTGTATTTCACTGCAGAATGTATGGATGTCATTGAAGAGCTGTGAGGAGCAACATTGGTAACTAATGTTCAGATGCCAGAACATCTTACTTATAAGCATCACTGTCAAGTCCAGGCCTTCTGGGCTCAAGTCCCCTGGAGATCTAAGGGTCAGAGATTTCAACTGGAGATACAGAGAGGGTGAGGATGTTGGTGCAGGACTTGTGTGTCATGCTCTTGTTGAGTCCCATGTCCTCATATTTAGAAAGAAAGAAGTACAAGCAGAGAGAGATAGAGAAAGAGATTAGACTTGAGTGAAGGAGACTAAGTTGATATTCAAACTAAAGTACAATGGAGGAGTTACAGGAGTTTATATACTATAGGTACGGTTGAAGTCCAGACCAGAAACTGAATAGAAAGTACTTAAGTGAAGGCAATATACATTGGATGAGAAAGACAGAGAGTGAAGAAACTGAAAATGGCTGTACAATTGAAATGTAGAATAAAGACTAAAACAAAAGGAGATAATACTAAAGGTTCTGTCCAGAGTTGCAACTCTGTTGGTGTCCACTGCTTCCTGGTTAAGATCATCCAGGGTTGTCCAGAGTTGTACTTGGGTGAAATCTGGGATGTGACAGTTGCCATGGACCTTCAATATTTGTTGTAGAGGCCTGCATGACATTCAGTTTATTGAATGAAAAACAAATAGCCCAAGACCATACCACTTTCAAGTTCCAACCCATTGTCCTCATACTCACGGATCATTTCCTCCAGGATTTCAGTGCAAATACCATCAATCAAAATTTCACATTTGGGAAAGGGATTCTTAGTTAAAAGGTAAAGCCACATTCTTCCTTTCACTACATCCAAGAGTTTGCCCCAGAGTGGGGCATGTTCAAAAAATGATAGTGTGGTAGGATAGGTGGAAATATCAGCCTTGGCCATCTTTGAATATTTAGCTCCATGACAGGGCTTGTCAGCAGGTATCAGCTCCTTGTCGGGTACTGGATTGTTGTCTTCAGCTAGCAACATTGCTTTCGCTTCCTTGCAGCTTGTTGGATCGGACCACTGCTTCTTCCAAGAGGGACATACCTCACTATTGGAAACATTTGTGAGATATGTTGGAGATGGGGAATGAGGGTGGCGATTTTGAGAATAATGAAATTGAAGAACATCATGGTTGACATTTGCCTTGACAAATGCATTAGTAACAAGTGTTGATATGAGAGAATCCAGATATCTGACTGTCTTCAAATGGCCATAATCTATTCTTTATAGCAGCTTGATGTCTTGCCTTGGATATCTGGTGCTGGGACTGTTTGATATTGGCAGACAGTGCAACATCCTGAGCAGTGTGTGCTCAGATGGAGCTTTTGATGGGGCAAGAGATTGCACTATATGGCTGAAAGATGCTGGCCACTGTGGGCAGACATCCTGCTGAAAGGCCACTGACCAAGAGTGCTGCACATCTAGTTTGCAATGAGAACCATCCTGTTGTTTAGCATGAGCATGCTGCCGAAAGTATTGGGGGGGCTTTTGTGATATATGTTGTGTCCCATCTGGATCATCTGACATTATACTAAGCACAGATCTTGAGAGAGCTAAAGATGATAACTTACAGTTCTTGGATTGATCATCATTACTGTCATCATCACCATTGTTGTCTTCATCTTCATCTGAGGAGTAGTTGTCCAAGTTGTCATCAATACCCTTGGTGTGATTGTCTTCTTGCCAATTTGGAGGAGGTTCATCACTGTATGTGTTAGTGAAGTCATCAAATTTATTATGCACTGCTAAACCACCAGAAGCACTGTCATTGTTAGCCTAAGCAGACTGGCGAGATTGTTCCTCAGATTCATTCCCAGATTCACCCCTGCCATGTGTATACCCCATGTCCACACCCATCTGACTGTAGAATGTGATGGATAAGTAGTGGAAGGCTGCATTAAACAAGCAATGGTTCAATTTGCTGTAACGATTAAGTAAAATGCTGGCCAGTAAACTTGAATGGAACAAACAGTACCTGGCATAACTGGTTCATTACCCCATACAACAGACAGAGACATGAAAATGAGGTGTAAGGTAGAATTTTGACATGATGGATTGATAGCTGATCAACATCATATGGTTGAGAGTCTAGTTTGACACAAAGTTCTCCATAATAAATCCTTATTACTTATTATGCAGATCATCAGAATCCACTATGCTCAATACATTTTGTCAAGCTAAATATGGTAGGGATCATAGAGCAATCATCTAGAAGGGAGAAATGGAGATCAAATGTTAGTTTTGGACAGACCTGAAAAGAGTTCTGAAGGGCAATATAGAAATGGAAAGCAAAGACAAATGAATAATACATGCTGGCAAAAGAACTAGAAGTGGCATGGGTCAGAGTGAAGATAGTGATAGTAAATGTACAATCACCAATGTACTGTCATGGTAGCAAGAACCAGACTACCCACATACAATCATTGAACTTTCGACCAGAGGAAGCGATGGCTTTGGTCTGGACATAAATAATAAGCCATGTTCTAAATAGAGAGAAAATGTACTGACCACATTCTTTTCTGGTGTAAGTTTCCAGCTGCTCTAAATCCTCTGCTTCTTGTCTTTCAAGTCAGCCTGCTGCCTATCAAGGACATCTTTCATTTCCTTGTACCACATGTAAGGCTCCTCAGTTTGCTTTGACTTTGATTCTGATTCCCTCTTTTAAACCTTTTGTTGGAAGGCCATCTTCAGCCACCATTAGGAGAGCTTTGCCCTGTGCAAAATGTGCTCCTGCAATCTTGCCGAGGACTAAAAGGAGGTCATGTATGATTGTCCCTCTACTTAGGACTAGATACTCACTTAACCTCCTAGAATACACACAAGACTTAAATGATGCCCATGCTGAGCACTGGCAGCTTCTTGGTTCTCTGGTGTTCATAAAGAACATCATTCATGTACTCCCTCAGTTTCTCCATATACATGCAAATGAGCATGGAGGAGCTTGACAAAGTCACAATGCTCCTCACTGTCAACTTCTATGATACCCCATGGATAAGAACAATCATGGACTTGATGGCTGTTAGAAGTCTGGACAATGTCAAGATCATCAATAAGTGGCCATGTGAATCTGCTAACAATGACATTACATCCCCCTCCACTATCACCATTATCTGAACTGACCACAGTAAAGGGGATCTTGCTGGCAATTTCCTCTGCTTCAGCCAGAGTTTCTTCATCCTCATTTTCATAAGTGGGTGTCTGGAAAATTTGAATCTTGTGGTGAGAAATGTCAGCAGGAATCTACAAGAAGACAATCAGAGCATGCTTGATAGAAAGGTTGAACAGGTTGTACTTGCACCTTGAAGTCAGCAATCTCTTCATTGGTCATAGTGTCAGCCTTAGCAATGATGGGAATGAGGTTGATACACATGTGCAGTCGATGTATGACTCAATGTCAATTTGCTTGAGGCTATAGAGCAATATGAACAGGGAAAAAGTAAAGAGAGGAAATAGTATACAAATGGCCAGTGGGCTAGATAAAGTAGGGCTAGCATGTCATGTACACAGTTGTCTGATCTTCAGCTGGTTAATGCGGTTCTCTGAGTCTTGCTCCAAGTAGGAGTTGAAATGTGACTTGATGTTATCCAGAATGGGCCTCCAACTGAAATGATGTGTTAAGGGTGCATGCTGACTGCAAAACTTTGCACTTGTCATTGTTGTTGACAAAGTCACCAAACCCAGGGGTGTCAATGATGGTCAGCTGCAGGCAGACAGCATTCTCAATATCTGAGGGGTGATTGAATGTGAGGTGAGGAAGATGGAGGAAGGCCCTAAAAAAGACAAATCTATTCTGATGCTCTCAATGGCAACTGTCTTTGGGTGCTCTGTGGAGGGAGGAAGAGGCTGCTTGGGGAGTAAAGAGGGTTGAAGAGGGTGTTAATGTGTAGACTTTCTGAGGCCAGATTCATCTGGAGGAGGTAAGCATGAGGGGGGTGAGGGTGAAGGAGAGAGATGGACCAACAACCATGGTGGTGAATTGGAAACCCTCTTCCTGTATTTGTATGCATAAAGTGGTCATCAGCAACCTCTCCAATGCAGGGTACCAGGTGAGCATATGATCTGATCTGGTCTATAGGAAAGACATTGCTGAAATGTTCTCCCAAGAAACGAGCTGCTAGCTTCAGTGCATGCATTCCTGTTGCTCAGTCAACATTCCCTTGTTGTTGACAGATAGTGTTATACCTTTGAGCATAGATGAAGAAGTGATCAGCCCAAAACTGATGCTGGCCTCTGGGGGGGAGAGGATGCATGATATGATGTACTTTGACTACAGTGACCTTGAAGAGTTTTAGCACTACTCTGTGACTGGACAATGATAATCACACACCTATAAGACCACTAAAGGGCCATTTGTAATGATCATTAACTTCCAAGATCACTGCATTGTAATGGCCATATTCCCATGCACAGTCAGGTGGGTGAACATTAATCATGAACACCAGTACACAGAAAGTTGGATCATGGTACAGCTTCTGTTGGACACAAACTTTGTACCAGATTTGGAGGTCATTGAATGGGAGATGGGTATCTGAGGGACTGCATCTCTGACCCCCGAATGAGTGCAAGTGCATACCGCCACAGTTAAAGAAATCTGCAAGTGCAGGTCACAGGTCTGGAAGGTTGAATATCTCAGCCACCTTTTCAATAGGGATCTAGTTGATAGAAGGGTCATAATTGACATGAAAGGCAGTATGACCAGAGATGAAGATATGGGGTGGATGCAGAAACAGAGCCAGTTCTGGCTGATTGAAGTGCCTCTATAATGGCAAAAAGGTCAGGAAGAGGGCGTGGGGGTGACCAGAGATCACTTAGGACCTTCATAGAATATTCTTCTTCTTCATGGAGATCAGCATTCTCAGCAGTGTTAAGAGTTGAATCTAGGTTTGGATCAATCTCCACAAAGTTACCTGTGGCACCTGCAATCTCAGTGTTATGATCACTATCCAAGCGGTAATGGACTTATCAATTTCATTTCATTTCTCTCTCCCTATCTATTCATTTCCACTTCATCACTTCTATTCACACATGCATATTTAAACTCCCACATCTATGTTTCTCTTTCACATTAAATCCACATTGTCACAGCATGCTGCCACCAACACATGCATCACACATGTTTGGCTATGCATGGCTGTGCTGCCACATCCTCATGTTTCCCAGTATCAAAGATACTTACCATATATAGAGTAGCACTGCATGGTCTGTGCACACTTGTACTTAGTATATAAACCCCAATGCAGCACCAGAAAACACTAGTCTTGTCCTCTTGAAGTTTTCCCCTCAGGCAACTCTAGTTCTCACTTCTCATCTTATATCTTTTCCTTTGTGCAAGCGACCTAGCACCAGCTTCATTTAAGTGTGAGTCTAAGGGTTGTTTTACTCAGTTGCCATCTGAAAAAGCTGGCATTTCTTGCTACAATCAAGATAGTGACAAATCTGTGAGTCATAGCTGTGGTTGTTCATTGTGGATGCAGGCTGCTTGATGACCTCAAAATGAGCATGCTCTGTTGTATCTGTAGACCACTGCATAGGCATGCCAAGTTGGCTGATACTTGCAGCAATATAGTGGTTTAACTTGAGTTTTGGAATCTTCCAATGCATTAGAGTGGTGCCACTTGTTGCTCCCCTTTGTAAGCCCTTGTCAGTGATTGTGTCCTTGTAATCTTGGAACATGGAAAGAGCTGTGCTTATCTTGTCATGGATGAGTGACATAATTGTTGTTGTCTGAGCCAAGTACTGGAAATCCATTAGGGCACGGATTGTGGTGATCACATTGAATGGTGCAGCACCAGCAATAATAGCAACTAGGTAGCACTGTATCTCACATTGAGCTTGACCACCAACCTGTATTATACCATCCTTGAAATGCAGGCTGATGATTGGGTGCAAAATGGAGTAGCGGAAGTCAAGCTTCTGCGAGCCAAGAGCATTTTTGCACCATTGGACATCATGATCCCAAGAGAACTGATGCCAGTGGTGCAACCCCTCTGGAGAGATGAAGTGAGCAGGATCAGAAGGCCAATTATGCCAGAAGGGAGCTGTCACCCCATTTAACCTAAATGGTGTGCATTGTATAAAATAAAGCAGCACATCATTCGGATCACATTAAATGCAAGAGAGTTGAGAGAGCATAGTTGCATGAGTGCATGGTGGATGGCGGAATGCATCACCAAAATTATGTGGCTAGCCATGGTTACAGACAATGTCTTTCTGCATATACATGCCACCATGGATTCTTCTGAGATATCAGCAATGTATGCAGCTAGCAGGGTGAAACTGAACTGAAGGTTACCAAGTGGGTCAGACATCATCTGTTCCATTTGGGCAGTGATCTTGAGGGGTTCCATGATAATGTCAAGACAGTCATGAAAAAGGTGTGCCTCCAGTACAGACCACATTCTCTTTACTGGATGGAGAAATTTGGGAATGGATAGTAAGAATGCATGCAAAGAGGCCTTGTTGCAGATGTTTATTCTGATATTGGCAAGGCTGATTAGCAGCAGATAGGCAACCTTCCCTCCATACATATTGGTAACATTAATTTTGTCTGATGATAGGATAACACCACATAATGTAGTATTCTGCAGGAGTTTGCCCTAGGTTGAGTCAATACTATATATGACAGCAGAGGAGATAGAGAGATTACCTGAATATCCCATGCTATATTGCCATTCATCCATTCACTGAATTCCTGAACAACCTTCTTCCTGGTTGTGAAGGTATGAAATGTAACATAATCCACATGGCTAGCAAAGTAGGGGTGTGTTGGAATCTGAGTATTTGAGTTCTGCTCTTCTTATTTCAAACTCAGATTCTGGACTGATGATGTCAGTTAGTTTGGGCTGTAAGTCCAATTCCACTATCACATTTGACTCATCATGTTACGCTTGGGCCAGGTAGAAATGAGCATAGCCTTTAAGTAATCTAGGGACAAGAAGAGTGTCGAGTCTTAAGTACAATAAGGACTTATAGAGCAGAGGATCAAGAGTCAAAGGTACTTGTGGGGGCGTCCACACAAGGGTCAAAGGGCCTGGGCTGAGACCAGTGGTTCAATGGTTCAAGAGAGCTGTGCTAAGACCAGTAAGGCAAGAGCTTTGGATTGTACATGGTAAGGGAAAACAAAGGAGCTCAAGTATGGGGAAATGCTAGAGCAGTATCTATGACTTATATATGTTGGATATATATAAGTGTTTAGGGTAGGCATAGAAGAGAATGGAAACAGATGGAAGGAATGATGACTAAGTAGATGGATGCCGTCAGAACGCTGGCGGGATAAACAAGGGTAAGGAATATGTCATCATAGGGGAATGGAAAGTAAGTCTGAGGAGAACAGATGAGACACATATTGGTACAAGATAAGAAAAGAAAAGAGAGAATTGTAACACATCATATATTGTGATAGATATAAGCCATTATTGCTATTGGCTAGAGATAGTGCTTACTAATATTCTTGGCATTTGTCATGATATATGACACATACTTATCTCATATCTTTACCTGCCCTATAGCAGAGTACATACATGGACAAACAAGTCCAACATATATATAAGGGAGAGCTCCCTCTGTCACTCTCCTTAGTCTTTTATCTATCCTTTGAGGGATCAACTTTGGTCTACATTGGACACTTGATACAAGACACTCTTTAAGACTAGCAACACTCTCCCTTCATCTTAGTGAGTATCTTCCACTAAGCCATACTACCTTTCCTTTGTCACACACTTTCTTTGTGATGCCTACTACCCTTGGTAGTAGAGACAAAATGGAGTACCACACACTTTGTTAAGGTGGTTGAACAATGCTTCAATGCAATTGAGGGAATCACTATAGTACAGAACAGCTGGTTTCTTGGTTGGATGGGACATAGGGATGATTCTGTAATTCCAACGTAACTCACTTGGGAGAAGCTCTGCCTGCCCACAAAGATTCTTGGTGGTCCAAAATGAGAGCGGAAGAGTGTGCATCTAAAGATCAGAATGTTCAATAGAAAACTACAATATAAAGACCAAGACTTACCAAAGTCAATAATAAGAATTCACTGATTCTTGCCATACTGAGGTCAGACCATAAAAGGAAATTGGCCATCTCCCAATCTTGAAGATTTGAGAATGGGAAATATTGGTTCACTTGATGGCCCACAGCATAGGGATCCATTTTGAAGCAGTTGAGAAATGATTTACCATCTGAATAAATGGAACTGGCATCAGGGAAGTACTCGATTGTGTGACCTTGGCCTAGTTGTATGAGAAAGGCATGGGATGTGGTTGTGGAGAGCCCACCCATCAGTTCTCCATTGTGGTCAGCATCATCAAATGGGAAGTTCTTATCCAAGCCAGGTAAATCCTCTGCAGGCATGGGGTTGGGTGGATCATTGTTGTTGTCATTGCAAGCCAGCAAATCTTGTGTTGGGGATGATGGAACTGGGTCAGATAGCATAGCACCTACATTACCAACATCCTTGAACAGCAGGAAATTGATGGAGAGATGTGGTCTAAGCCGCTCCTACCACCAAGCATTATACTTGGAGCTCTTCTATGCGAGGTGGGCAGTAATACCATGGTGTGTCACAAAGTTCTTGAGACACTGGGGACACTCTGGCATTCTCAAGAGTGGCAAATGGTGGTAAACAGAAAGGACTTGGAGCTAGTACCACTTGTTGCTGGTGGAGACTTGCAACCTAAAGGGCATCAACACATTTTTCATACTACATATCATGCAATTAGGCGAGGGCACTGAAAATGAAAATGGTCAAGGGTGATGTGGATGGGCTGACAGATGAGCTTGAACATAGCAGAAAATGAGGTGCCAGTGATGTGACACTAATTATCAATCACTAATGTCCTGATTTCCGATGTGATGTGACAAGTCACCTTCCTTTTTACATAGTAGTAGCACAAGTTCATATCTCTTCTTCCATTTTTTTTCCACTGTTTCATCCTATGCTCATTGTCAAGATGCAATCTGACTTCTCTGAACCCCTTGCCAATAGTCAGGCCAATGAAGTTCACAAGATGGAAATGAAGCCTCAAGACTTATCACAAACTCCCTGCCAGTGTGCAGTAGTTTCCAGGACTCCTGATGCCGACTCTCCTTCCAACTCAAGCTCTCCTGTCCTTTGCATTTGTTCTGCCACCTATGGACCTAGTGAGGTCCTAACAGACACTCCATTAGCAATCATTGCCCTCAAATGGAACACTTTTGTTTCATTCAAACAATATGGCACACCATACAAGAATAACAATGTGGGCTTCTCAGAATCCCCAAGAAAAAATCATCATACCACTGTTATAGAAAAGGTATGCAACCAGTCCAAGTACTAGTGTTTAAATGAAACTCAAACATAGTTGAAAGCCAGTCTTCGATATGTCTCAGCATGAGGATGAGAAATGAAAGGAGGAGGAAGCCAAGTTCATTCTTGAAGCTGTCCATGCTCAGCATAATGTGTGCATTATTGAGAAGCAGCTTGCTACTGCAAAGCTTGAGGAGACAGTTGCATTAGGGAATCTATACCATTTCAGGGCACATGAAGCTGAGCAATGGCTTGGCAATGCTAATGCTGAGGTCGGACACATCCATCATGACATACACAAAAACAGAGTGGTGCTACACAACCCTCTCAAGTGTTGCCACCCTTAGTGTTGTCCATGCATATCGCTTCAATCCTTGGCAGGAATTCATTCTCTGACTTTTCCAAACTTTCTTCAGGTTCTCCCAAGCATTATCACTACATAAATTTGTAGTAGTAGTAGTACATACATGATACCCCATTGTTGCTGTATTGTACTATCAGTCCACAATACCATTTCAAATTTGGCAACACTCCCAATATACTGAGTCTGCCCAAGGATTGTCTATCTCCCTCAACTAATATAACTGATCAATCATTAAACAATATTCATCAGATGAATGACAGGTAAGAGCTACTAGACTGGTGAGCAAGGAACAGGTTGGAGAGCCATATGGATGACATAGTGGAAATGATGATTAGACAGATTGGTGATGTTGTGGCACCAACTTTGAGTTGCAACGAATAACTCATGTAAACTCAAGATAGCATCCAGGATGTCACAAGAATGCCACAAACAACTTATTTGGGCCACCATCAAATCAAACAACAAATTGAGACTCAGAGGACGAGCCCTGAACATTGAGCTTGAGGGGCAGAGAAGTGCTGACCCAAGTGCCAAAAAAGTACTTATCAGAGTAAATTGAATATAAATATATTTGGAGCCTAAGCATCCAACTAAATGATATGAAATGACCTGGAGCAGTGCAGAACCATGATGCATTAGAACAACAGTACAAATGGTTATGTGGGGCCTCAGCTATGAAAAGGGCTGTTTTGCTGATGGGTATTTCATTGTAGTCTACCAACACAAAACCATTGTAAGCTGTCTGTGCATCACCATAGAGTAAGCAAAGCAACTTCCTCTCCTCATCAATATACCCTGAGAGATTCCAATCTTCCTCTTTAAAGTGAAGCTTCTCCTTATTGTGAAGTCACTGCAAAACCATCTCCTTCCACCTTCTCCAGACTTTGGTATCATTGGGTAGGTATAATTCAAGGATCTTACTTGGATCCTCAGGGGAGAGAATACAAAGAGCAAACGCCACTGCTGTACCACCACCACTGTGATTGACAAGATAACAAGACAATATCTACCACCACTACCACTGGACAGTACAACATCATGACCACCACCTCACACGATGATACCGCATGCCACCCTCACCCAACAACAATGACAATGGCATGGTAGTACAACCTGTGCCACCAAAATGGTGATGACAACATGTCACTGCCACCACTGCCACCACTGCCACAAGACAATGATGGTGCTGGCATGGTGGCATCACACCACCACTGGATGGTGCAATGCTGTGACCACCACCCCACACAACAATGGCATACCCCACCCTCACCTTCTCACTACAACTACTCTCCCATGTCAGCGATGACAATGATGACACAGTGGCACCACCCATGCCACTAAAACAATGATGACAACAACAACAACAACAATAACAACAGCACCGGCATGGTAGCACCACCCATGCCACCAAAATGACAACAATGACATGTCCCCACCACCACCACCACTGCAGCAAGATGACAATGATGATGGCATGGTGGCACCACACCCATGCCACTGAAACAACAATGACTAAATGGCATGAGCTGACAACAATGGCGAGGTATGTATACATATTGTAGGTATATAAACAATATACATCAGCAAACCTACATTTTTTCTGAGTTATTAAACTCAATGACCTCTCTGAGTTGTCTGACCTGACTGACAGCATGCTATCAGTGCTATCATTCATAAGTAATTCATTACTATCAGCATTCTCAGGGCTATTAACATATCAGCTTGTCAATTCACCAGTAATATCAGTTCCATCAGTCCACCCGGTAAGTCAATTGATCATCTGGTCAGTCTTGTCAGTCTTGTCATCCCACCAGTCAGTCGGTCAACCAGTCAGTCAGTCACATCAATCTATCAACTAGTCAGGTTGTCAGCCAATCAGCCAATTCAGCCTATCAGGCCATCAGCTGACCAGTTAGTCATTTCTCTCAGTCACATCAGTTGGTCAGTTGGTCAGTCAGTCAGGTTTGTCATTTTGTTAATTTGTCAGCTCTCAGCTAGCTGATTGGTTAGTCAACCAGTCTATTCAATCTATCAGCTCATCAGCTCGCCAGTAAATAAGTTCAGTCAGTCAGGTCAATCTATCATTGATTAGTCCATTCAGGCCTGTCAGTCTTGTCATTGATCTAAATCACCCAGAAAAAATGTAGGTTTACTGATGTATGTGTAAAAAATTAAGTGCCTACAAGTGTGAAATAAGCATGACCTTGGACAACAGGCCTTGGCCCTGGCCTGTATGACAGGTATCTGTGGGTTTACCCATGCCATTCTCTGCCCAGAGTCCTAGTTACTTCATAGATAATGGTAGTTATGACAAATTTGGACCCATAACACTGTAGTTAATGTAGTACGTGACTCATCAGGATTTTTACAAGAGTCTTATTGTGTCTTAAATGCTGCTTATCTAAACTTACCAAACTTAGAGTGGCTCGTGCCACATGACTGAACCAGATGAGCACACTGAGACAGAAAAGCACGATAGACAACATCATGACCTGTTTTATCTGCTTTATCAGTCTTAAAGATCTACTACTTAGGACTTATTTCAGTCATGTGAACTAGGATGCAATTTTGAATGAATGATGATCAGCTGATTTACATAGAAATCCTTGTAACAATCTAAAGAATTATGAAACTGAACAAATGGTGGCACTTGTTGATCCATGAAGATTGGGAGCAAGTGTGCACTATGAAGAATACTGTCCACATGAATAACTGCAAGATTCTCTGAGCCATCATTAAGGAATGATGGTCTTGCCATCCACATCCCAGTCATCTCATCTGGCTCATCAGCAATGCAGTCCAACCAGTAGACAAGAGCACATGAAAAAGTCTAACTGTCAATGTGGATGAAAGAAAAATCAACAGTAGACCTGAGCAATATTCATGCCAAGTATCCCCTTCTTAGTGTCATTGGTGCTAACATACATGCAGTCATAGCATGCCAGACCATGTTGCCATGATGGCACCATCTGAATAAGCTTACATTGCATGCTGCCAATTCCACTGGAGTCACTCAGGGCCACAAAAATCACAGTAGCTGAATTGATCTTGACATGACCAGTGAAGGGAGCGACACAGCCAGTAGGACAGACAGCAGAGTTTGGGTGGATTTGTTGACATATAAAGTTGGAAATGAATATTGGAAGTGACAGGACCCCCAGCTCAACCATGAGAGTGAGCGCATTTTTTGCCCAGTTGCGTGCTTATCAAGAGTTCAGTTTGCAAGTTACAAAGGGTAATAAAATAAATGTGATGCACACCAGGTGTACAAGCAACTTTGACATTAAAATGTGCCAACTCAGGGTGGTCATCCACAATGCCTGCAAATGGGTCCTCATCTGTCTCTGGCGTCTTCTCACCTGTATCTAAAGATGTTAGAAAATTGGTACCATAAAAAGGAGATGATGATGTACATATTGGTGTTGGATGAGGTGCTAGCGACATTTCTCAAGCTTCAAAATCAACATGTGTAGCCATGAGCTGAGAGAGCATTGATTTGTTTGTAGCATTTGTCCAAGTACATTGTGCTTATTTGAGTATCAGTAAGGTTTTTTGACTGCCATAATGTGCTTTGATTCAGTGATTGACAAACATAATCTGTTAGATGTGCCAAATAGTTGAATAAGTTTCTTATAGTGAATGAGAGAGTGCTGGAAAGGGAGTGAGAAGCCATCAAGGCAGACCTCAATGTTGTTGAAAATAGTATGGTATTGATGGAAGCAGTCCAGGGCATCACTAAGCTCAAGTAGTGTGTCATCAGCCATGACATTTCGGTAAACAATGTAACAAAATTCCAGGAATGCACAAAAAGTGTGGATCATGTTATTAGGAACATGCCCCTCAATGGCTGGCAAATATATCTAAGGGAATTGAGGGAGGTTTATTAGAGTGTTGTGATTGAGCAGAGCACACATGGCACACCTTCATCAACACTTTCAAGTCATCACTGGTCCATTGCTTGAAGCCCCAGCCATCAGGAAATCTTCTCAGACCTGGGAATAATGGTATAGCAGCAATTCTATTGAAGTCATAACATCAACATTGATGACATACTGACAGAATCAGCATACCACTGGTTGATGTCAGCAAGCTGGTCCTTTGCACTAGTGGTGCCATACTTTAATTTGGGATATTTCCCAATCCATTCAACCAGGTGGTCCTTGAACACATCCTTCACCAATTGGTGAAGGATATCCAGTACAAGAAGTTGTCAGATGTCAGTGCAAGGGAAACCATCCATGAATGGCTAGATCAGATGTAGAAATAAGGTTTACATTTGAAATGGGATGACATGTATGACAACATGCACATTGACACCCCATTCATCCCACAGAATGGTGTCAATTGTCAAGATCCCTACTTCCTCCAGACCTTGCTCTGGCAGAGTTTCAGAGAGTCAGAGGTTCTTACAACTCAAAGGGACGAAGTCCGGTCAGAGATCATAAGGGCGGAGGTATAGAGGTGGAACGTAGGAGTTGGACCAAAGTCCAGAGGGATGTGGAATGGAGGAATGGAGGTCCAACAGGTGAATGTAGGAGGAAGGAGGACAGAGGACAGAAGGAGGATGGAGGAGGAGGACAGAAGGAGGACAGAGGAGATACACCAAAGGACGAAGGAGGAGGATGGAGGCTCGCAGATAGGAGGGACAAAAGATGAAGGGGGGAGGACATCAGTGCAGGACTTATGTATCGCGCCCTTGCCAGGCTCAGGTCCTTATATTTCAGAGGGTCATAAGTCCAAGGTGGAAGGAGGAGTCATGGGGAGAAAACAAGATGCAGAGTAGGCAGAACCTTATTAATGATGGAGACAAACAATTTTCATAATGAAGTACAAAAGGGTATGGAGGTTGGACTTATATACTACAAGGAGCAGATCGGAGATTGGAAGGAGAACAAAGAAAGGAGTGAAAATGGAGAGGCGATGTATGGAAGAATGGAGACCCTGGAGAGGCTATGGACATAGGCACGGAGACCCTGGAGAAGGGTCGGAGATAGGGTCAACAGAGGTAGGGTCGACAGAGAACCCTGGAACAGAAAATGGAGAGGAAGGCACAAGGGGAAAGATGAAAGGAGATAGGCAGAGGTAGGACATCATAAGTCCAAGAAAGATGGATAGGGAATAGATGGAGGTAGGACATTGTAAGTCTGAGGTATAACCAATAGGAGATGAGGATCTCCGATGGAAGTCTGGAGTGACCGAAGTCCGGAGGTAAACACTGAGGGAGGAGTTTGAGAGAGACGAGGAGTGTGAGGTGGATTGGATTGGAGATGGTCTGGAGGAACTCAGAGATATCTGAGAGAGGTCGGAATGGATATGACACCAATAGGGAATTGGTCCACGAGTGCTTGCATGAGTTCTGAAGTCTGAGATACCCCACCACCATCAAGGTTATCAGGGAAGGCAATACATCTATTGAAATGGTTATAGTCAGTGGTCAAGTACAAAGTTAAGGGGTAACTGACCTTCCACATCAATTCTGGACAATGCCAGCAAGGAGGACCTGCTCAGGATAATCCACGATATAAGGTTCTAGACCAAAAATAATTTGATGAAAGTGGTGGTCTGGGCATTTCATGACTTGTGGTGTTGTAATGCCAGGTTTGAGTGATGACAGTATTCTTGACATCACTGTGTGAAAAAGCTGTTTCTTAAACCAGTGGAATGCAGGATCACTCATAAACTTCTCAGCCACTGTAGGGTATGCAAATATGTAGATGCAGTAGTGAGCTTGTAGAAAAACAAATCTTTTGGGATAGCAAGAAATGCAAGGAGTTCTACTCCTTGATGGTGTGCATGCTGGACATTATTATAAATATTCCCAATAAACAGGTAAAGTGGCCAGTATTCAGTATTGCCAGTTTCCACCATAATAGTTGTTTTATTGCTTCCAAGTATGATTGGTACAAACATTGCACCTTTGGTGGACAGGTCCTCCACTATCTTGTTCTGCTCAACACAGATATGAGTTGGCTCAATATATGAACTGAGACTATACTGCTTGTAGCCATGCTCAATTGCCTGACATGACATTTTGGAAACATCACTTGTGGCCATCCTTTGAGAAATCCTAGAAGGGGATGCAGTCAATCTCACCATCAAAATCTGTGTTGAAGAGCATGTTGGCAGCCAAAGAGTAAGCTTTGCAGAACCAAAACTTATATGTTTCATCCATCCAAGGAGGAACATCTCCAGTGGGACACTCACCACTATACCTGAGCCAGAAGCTGTCCCATTGTACATCACCAAGTGGTGTGGCATCAATGGTATTATATAGTTCCTTGTGGTCCACAAATGGGGGAGGTACGGTGTCGTTTGTTCAGGATTTAGACTGCTAGATGGCTAAGGGAATCTAAACACAATCAATCCTCTGGGCCCAATCTGACTATAAGCTGGTGCTAGAGACAACACTAACTACCAGATCAAACAGAAGAAAAGAAAAGAAAACTACTAGTCTACTGAGTAAGTGAGAACACTTAGTCAATGGGCTCCCCAGTCATTCTTCCTTTCCTGACTATTGTCTAGGGAAAAGGGTTGGCTTTCTTCCTAGCTAAGTGTAGGTAATATGAGTAGTAAAAATAACTACCACTAAAAGACTAGTAAAAACTAGGTAAATACTGCTAGATGTACTAGCTATAGAAAATGTAGAAACTTCTAAGCTTTACTGCGCTTCAAGTTGTGTGGCTGTGATAGGGGTTATAGGCCGAAATGAAAGCTTGTATGATGAAGTAGTTTCCACCAAACAAAGCACAAGAATATTCCTACTAATGGAATTGATATGGGCAAAACAGTGGTAAAATGCCTAAATAAAAGTTAGCTAGGTTTCCTGGGAAACTACTGTAGCTATACTAAAGGTGAAGCGTGGGAATAATGCTATATGGGTCACTCAGCTCACACGCAATATTGGTTATTTAAAACCTTATCTTATTGGGCAACTGGAGTGAATGTTTGTCATCAGCTTTAGCAGAGTGATTTTCTAATGCAAATTCCCAAGTATTCCTAGACTAGATTTACTTAGGTTACAATTGGCAATTGATATGCCCACTTAAGGAAATGCTTAGATAATCTGTTTGGCACTTGTTCTCTGCTTAGTACAAGTTACCAAAGGTTGACTAGCTAGTAGTAGTAGTGCTACTTAGACTAGTCTAAATGAGTTTAAGCTATTACAGTCATTTGCATAATAAACTGCAATGCTGACTTTGAACAAACCATATGTTGACATGTTTGTACTTTGGAAAATATCATGGAAAACACAAATAAACCTATTTTTCATGTGACTGTCACTCTTGACAAATGGCCCATCACCTTGAGAGAGACATTTGAGAACAAGTGGTCATATGGCACCTCCAACAACAAAAGCCAATTCCCGAGATTGCAAAACTCATTGGGTGCTCTGTACGCACCATATATAATGTTCTCGAGCTTTACCATGACTTTGGGGAAGTTCGGAATCCTTTCACTTGCATCAGAGGCTGCCACCATGCTCTCAGCCAGCAGAATATCACATATATCAAATCCATTCTTGAAGCTAATCCAACACTCTACTTGGATGAGATTCAAGATTGGCTTTTTACCACTCATGGGACAGATGCTTCACTGGTAACACTCTCATGTACCATGCATTGCATTGCATTGACTCGGAAGCAGGTCAGCAAAGATGCATTAGAACGGAATGAAGTATTGCGTGCAGTATGGCAAGTAGAGTATGGTGCCATCCCAATGGAATACTGTGTCTGGATTGATGAGTCATCTATTGATGATCACACAAATCAAAGAGCCTTGGGTTGGTCTGCATGAGGTCAGGCTTGTGTTCAACGTGCTGCATTTATTTGTGGCCAGCAGTACTCCATACTTCCTGCATTGTCAGTTGATGGTATCATTGCCTTGGACATTTTTGAGGGGTCAGTGAATAAGAACACTTTCTTACCTTCGTGAAAGAGCAGATAGTAAGTTCAAATTCACTAGTACTGATGTTGGGACTTGATTTCTTTTGAAGGTACCAGTATTAACCCCATTTCCTGGGCCATGGAGTGTCATTATTCTCGACAATGCCTCAATTCACCATGACGAGGAACTATGACAAGTTGTTGAACATGAGTGTGGTATGTAGTAGAATATACTATGGAACATTCATTGTCTGATCATTTCCAAGGTGCTCGATTGGTCTACTTGCCACCCTACTCCCCAGACTTTAATCCAATTGAGCAGGCTTTTTATTCAATCAAGTCTTGGCTCCATTGCCATCAGCACTGGATTACAGGTGCTGAAATCCATCCATGGTTGATTCACCAAGCCACTTTGGCTGTTACACCAGATGAGGCAGTAGGATGGATCCAAAATTGTGGATATGATTGACATTACTCATGGAAGTACTGTAGAAAAACGTAGTGACAGTTTGGAGATTAAATGAGTGTATAAATGTGAAAGTGATAGTGTTATGCTTGGTCCGGGTAGGAACAAGCGTAGCCTTTGAGTGGTCAAGGAACAAGAGCGTTGAGTCAAAAGTATGATAAGGACTTATAGATTGAAGGGTTGAAGGTCAAGGGTACTTGTGGGGGCGTCCACACAAGGGTCAAGGGGACTGGGCTGAGACCAGTAGTTCAAGGGTTCAAGGGAGCTGGGCTGAAACCAGCGGAGGGCAAGGCAAGAGCAAAATAGATTGTACATGGTACAAGAAGACAAAGGAGCTCAAGCATGGGGAAATGCTAGAGCAGTATCTACGACTTATATATGTTGGATATACAAGCGTTAAGGGCAGGC